>BLSH010017365.1:167891-193983 GCA_018402905.1 Glandirana rugosa | reverse complement strand
GCGCGCTCACAGTACCTCTGTATCGCAGCCGCCGTCGTATGACGGCGTTTTGCGTTACAGAGCCACTTTGCCGCCGTCAATCTCCGATCGGCGGTCGGCAAGTGGTTAAGTCACTGTATAAACATTTAATCTGCTTATGTATATTAACCACTTCCGGACCGCCGTACGTCGTTTGACGGCGGTACTTTGAAGTGGAATACCGTTGTTATGGTAGCAGATAGCTAACATAACCCCGGTATCTTTTCTTTCTGCAGGCGATTCTGCGTAAGATAAAAGTGGTCTTAGCGGCGGATTCGCCGCAAGATCACTTTTATCAGCGGCGGGAGAGGTGAATGTTGCCCTCCCGCCGCTTTCCGGTCATCTCCGCCGCTTACCGGACCCGCCGGCAGCGGCGGAGATGATCGCATCCTTCCCCCCCAGTGTCCGTGAGCCGAGTGAGCGGCTGAAGCTGCTCACCCGGCTCCATTACATGGCTGGGCGGAAGCTACGTCACAAGTAGCTTCCGCCCAATGCTCTTAAAGGGGACATTTTTTTTTTTTCCCCTGCCATTTTTTTCAAAATTTTTTTTTTTTTTTATTGCATTTTAGTCTAAAAATGAGATCTGAGGTCTTTTTTACCCCAGATCTCATATTTTGGAGGTCCTGGCATGCTTTTTTCTATTACAAGGAATGTTTACATTTCTTGTAATAGGAAAAAAAGTGATCAAAAATTTTTTTTTAAAAAAGAAAGTTGTAAAAATAAAAATTAAAAAGTAAAATACATAATTAAAAGACGCATTAATACGCAACGAGTATTCCTCAATGAAAAAAAAAAAAAAAAAAACCTAGTAAAAAACTGCGTTCCCAGTCAGTATTTTGTGCGGGTGCGCAAATTTTTCCCTAGGACGGAATTGTGCACAATAAACACCTGAAATTAAGTCCAAAAAAACAGAATCTCAAACATTATTACTGTGTGCAAGAGGCCTAAATCAAAGCACAGCAGCACTTACACTGCAAAACCATTACACAGAGCAGGTAAGTATAACATGTTTGTTTAACCGCTTCACCCCCGGAAGGATTTCACACTTTAGGACCAGAGCACTTTTTGTGATTCGGCACTGCGTCACTTTAACTGACAATTGCGCGGTCCTGCGATGTTGTACCCAAACAAAATTTGCGTCCTTTTTTCCCACAAATAGAGCTTTCTTTTGGTGGTATTTGATCACCTCTGTTTCATTTCTGATCACCGCTATAAACAAAAAAAGAGCGACAATTTTGCAAAAATATATATATATATATATATATATATATATATATATATTTCTTACGTTTTGCTAAAATACAAATCCAAAAAAAAAATATAAAAACACAAAAACTTATTCATCGGTTTTGGCCGATTTATATTGTTTCTCATATTTTTGGTAAAAAAAAAAAAAAATTGCAATCGACGTTTGATTGGTTTGCGCAAAAGTTGCTGCGTTTACAAACCATGAGAATTAATTTCTGGCGTCTACACTATTTTAAATTTTTTTTTACTAGTAAAGGCGGTAATCTGATTTTTATCGGGACTTTGATATTGCGGAGGACATGTCGGACATTTTTGACACTTTTTTGGGACCAAAGACATTTATACAACGATCAGAAATTTATATATACACTGATTACTGTATAAATATAATTGGCAGTGAAGGGGTTAACCTGCAGGGGCAGGGAAGGGGTTAACTGTGTTCCATAGGTGTGTTCTAACTGTGGGGGGGCTGGGCTACCATGGGCATAAGAGAGCTAACTGATCCCAGTGACAGGGGTCAGTAGATCTCTCACATAGCCACTGACAGAACGGGGAACTGCCGTGTTTACTTTGGCAGTTCCCCCTTCTTTACCCCTGGCAGGTCATTGCGGCTCGCCGGCGGACATTGGGTCCACCCGAGCCGCGGGCACACTCCAGAGTGTGGTGGGCAACTAAATGAGCATTCGCGGATCGCCGCATATACACGGCAATTCACAGAATAGAACCACATATACAGTACGCGTTCGGGAAGTGGTTTAAAAAAAGAAGAAAAGGGAAACCTTTACAATCACTTTAAGGGCGGGCACACACTACAGTTTTTTCGCGCAGCCCACAAATGACAGCTCTGTTTGGGAGGCGCTGTACTAACCATGTGAGGTTAGTCCAGCGATCTCCCCTGCTGAGCTGTTCTGACAGGGGGACGACCCCCCCGCCAGAACACGCCGATCAGCGCTCTCTGCCATCGGCTGAGAGCAGAGTGGATAAAAATCAATGATCTTTTCAAAAAAAAATTTTAAATTATTATTTTTTTTTTTTTTTATCAAATTTATTTTAATAAAATGCTTTTGGAGTAAAAAAAATCTATCTAAAGATAGTTTTCTATTTAAGATACATTAATAATTTAGTTTATTCAGCATGAAATGGAGCTTCTGCAATATTTACATTTTTGGTAAACTCATTCAATGAATCCAAGCTTTGCAAGCTGAGATAACATGCACTGCATGAGATAAAACAAAGTTCAGGGATATTCCTTTTATCCCATTGTTTTGCAAGTCTATGTACACTACAAACTATAGGATTGATTCTGTATGATTCTGATATTGCTTTTACTAACCTGACAGCTTATTATTCTAAATAGGAAACCTTCATTTTGTTTGCAAATATTAAAGATTCTAACTACCAGCAAGAATAAGTCCTTACATTTAAAGAGCACCTGTCATTTCAGATCCATCATGGCAGCGCCTGTAAGTGGGCATCCACTCACCTGCTGCCACCACGTCCCTCACCTTGTTGTGTAACTGCCGCATCACCAGCCATCCCTTGAGCCCTGTTTCACACATGTGCGCTCTGCAATATCGCATATGTTTCGCACCGCACTGCAGTGCAAATTATATGTGATGACCATGCGATGTGATTTCAGCCATATAGATTGTATGCTGATATTGCATCGCATTCGGACCAAACTCGCACGGGACCCTTAATTTGGTCCGCACCAGAATCGGGTCGCATGGGTGTTCATACCCATGCAATCTGACTCCTGTGCGAGTTAGCAGATCGTACTGCGATTTGCGAGCTGAAAACAGGGTGTCGTTAACAATGTATTAACACTGAAATTAATCGATGCATCACAATTCGGCCGCCCCCGATGCAGCGACTGGCCATAAGCGATTGCCGGGTGATGTCATCCAACTTGCCCTTAGGCGACTTGTCAGGCGACTTGAGTCGCCTGACAAGCCGCCTCCATGCATTGCAATGGAACCATTCTAAATAGGAGCGACTCAGGTCGCTCTGACTTAGAAAAAGGTTTTTGTACTACTTTTGAGGTGACTTCAGGCAACTTGCATTGACTTCTATTACAGAAGTCGCCTGCAAGCCGGATCGCTAGGTGTGAATGAATCCCCACTGTAGTGTACAACATGCTTCCTATGTAGCAACAGACCCATACTGGCCTACGCTTGCCCTGGGGCCGCTTTGAGTTGCTGCTGCAGCTGGGCCGATCCCGGATGCCGAAAAGTCCTCCTCTCCCTCTTTCTTCAGCGGCTATCTCATTCACTGTCATGGAGCTCTGTTTGTGAATCGTTCCGTGGCGCTGTATTAAAGCCCCGCCTACAAGACCAGCGGCTCCTATGATAGATATCACACTGATCGCATTGGATCAGTGAAACATCTATCATAGGAGCCGCTGGTCTTGTAGGTGGGGCTTTAATACAGCGCCAAACGATTAACAGAGCTCCATGACAGTGAAATAGCCGCTGTGTGTGATTCATGTGGGCACTGGTTGGCTGCATTGGTTGACACTGGCAGGCTGCATTGGTTGGCACTGGCAGGCAGCACTGATGGGCACTGGCAGGCTGAATTGGTTGGCACTGGTAGGCTGCGTTCATGGGCACTGGCAGGCTGCGTTCATGGGCACTGGTAGGCGGCATTGATGGGCACTGGTAGGCTGCACTGATGAGGCTGCATCTACACCCATCATTCTCCAGACTCCCCCATCCTTCTGTTACTATCCATAGATTCCGCCTTCCCCAGACTCCCCCATCCTCCTATTCCTGTCCATGGATTCCTACATCTCCATCCCCAGACTCCCCCATCCTCCTATTCCTGTCCATGGATTCCTACATCTCCATCCCCAGACTCCCCCATCCTTCTTTTCTTATTCATGGATTCCTCCATCCTTCAGTTCCTACCCTCCCTTGTATCCTGTATCTGTGACTGGCCAGAGTCGTGTGACGGCACGATGTCAGTGACGTGAGCACATCACAATACACTGCATATCTCCTAAACCGTGCTGGTTTGGGAGATATGCAGGGAACCTTCAGGTAAGCCTTATTAGAGGCTTACTTGTAGGTTAAAGTGGTTGTCAAGGGTTGACAACCACTTTAAACCCCTTCAGCCCCGGAAGGATTTCACACTTTAGGACCAGAGCACTTTTTGCGATTCGGCACTGCGTCAATTTAACTGACAATTGTGCGGTCGTGTGACGTTGTACCCAAACAAAATTTGCATCCTTTTTTTCCCCACAAATAGAGCTTTCTTTTGGTGGTATTTGATCATCGCTGCGTCATTTCTGATCGCCGCTATAAACAAAAGAAGAGCGACAATTTTGCAAAAAAACCCAAATTTCTTATTTTTTGCTAAAATACAAATCCAAAAAAAAAATACAAAAAACACATTTTTTTTCATCGGTTTTGGCCAATTTATATTCTTCCTCATATTTGTGATAAAAAAAAAAAAAAATCGCATTCGGCGTTTATTGATTGGTTTGCACAAAAGTGGCCGCGTTTACGGATGAGAATTCATTTCTGGGGTTTTTTTTTATTTTTTACTAGTAATGGTGGCGAGCTGCGATTTTTAGCAGTACTGCGATATTGGGGCAGACATGTCGGACCATTTTGACACTTTTTTGGGACCATTGGCATTTATACAGCGATCAGTGCTATAAAAATGCACTGATTACTGTGTAAATGCCATTGGCAGTGAAGGGGTTAACCTGCAGGGGGCGCTCTAAGGGTTAACTGTGTTCCCTGGGCGTGTTCTAACTGTGTGTGGGCTGCCCCAGCAGGGGAAGGGAAGTGATCACAGCTGTTTACTTACACGGACCTCCGTTCTTTCAGTGCGGGGGGGCATCGCGGGTAGCCGGCGGCGATCAAGTCCGCCGCACCCGCTCCCTGGCCCCCCCCCCCCAACACAGTGAGCGCGCGCGCTCACAGTGCACGATCTCGCAGCCGCCGTCGTATGACAGCGGTTTGCGATATCGAGCCACTTTGTCGCCGTCAACCTACGGTTGACGGTCCGCAAGTGGTTAAAGTTAATGGGACAGTCAATGAATCAACAGCGGGTCAGAGGAGGAGCCGCTGAAGGACAGAGATGACAGTTGCTCTTTAACCACTTAAGCCCCTAAAGGATTTACCCCCTTCCTGACCAGAGCACTTTTTGCTATACGCCACTGCGTCACTTTAATTGACAAATTGCGTGGTCGTGCAACGTTGTACCCAAACAAGATTGACATCCTTTTTCCCCACAAATAGAGCTTTCTTTTGGTGGTAATTGATCACCTCTGCGGTTTTTATTTTTTGCTCTATAAACAAAGAGCGAAAATTTTGAAAAAAAAACATTTTTTTTTTTACTTTTTGCTATAATAAATATAATATATATATATATACACACATACATAAACTAATTTATTCCTCAGTTTAGGCCAATATGCATTCTTTTACATATTTCTGGTAAAAAAAAAAAAATTCGAAATAGGCGTATATTGATTGGTTTGCACAAAAGTTGCCGTGTCTACAAACCATGGGAATAAACTTATGGCATTTTTATTTATTTTTTTTTACTAGTAATGATGGTGATCTGCGATTTTTATCGGGGCTGCGACATTGCGGCAGATTGATCGGACACTTGACACTTGAATTACAACAGTTTGTACATGTGTCTGGATGTAAATACCCTCATATTAAAGCTGAAAGTCTGCAGTTAAAGCACATCTTGTTCGTTTCATTTCAAATCCATTGTGGTGGTGTATAGAGTCAAAAAGATTAAAATTATGTCGATGTCCCAATATTTATGGACCTGACTGTATATTCTTATATTTTTGGTAAAAAAAAAAAAAAAAAAAAAATCACAATATTGATTAGTTTGCGCAAAAGTTACCAGGTTTACGAACTATGAGAAATCATTTATGGGGTTTTTATTTTTTTTTTTTTTTTTACTAGCAATAGCGGTACTGCAACATTGCAGCGGACATGTCAGGCACCTTTTTGGGACCACTGGCATTTATACAGCGATCAGTGCTATGAAAATGCACCGATTACTGTGCAAGTGTCACTGGCAGGGAAGGGGTTAACACTAAGGGGCGATCAAAGGGCTGTGTTCCCTGTAAGGCCTTACTAACTGTATGGGGGCTGGGCTGACTCGGAGAGGAGAGTGATCGCTGCTCCCATATACAGGAAGCATGCGATCACACTCCTTCCCGCGTCAGAACGGAGATCTGTTGTTTACACTAACGGATCCCCATTGTGTCACTGCGGGGGAGCAATCACAGGTAGCCGGCAGACATAGAGTCCGCCTCCCCACTGCGCAGTAAGCGCGCGCACCCACAAGCCGCGTTCGCTAACTGGTTAAATTGTGATTTAAATCAAATCCACCCTGGCTGAGAGTGCTGATCGGGAGTCAGTCGGCTGCTGGTTTTCCAGCATGCATGTATAGACTGACCTACACACTGGCAGAATGTCAGCCGGTATTTTCTGTACCAGCAAATGTCTCCCGACATTCTGCCAGTGTGTACGGGGCTTAAGGGCTCTGTGAAAGGAAGATCAGCATCTCAATCCATAGAAGCTGATGGCTGATAGACTGGAGGTAATAGAAGGCATTACAATTACATTTAAAGTAAAAGTTTACCAGTATTGTGCATTATATTAAACCGCTTGCCGACCGCTGATCGGCATTTGACGGCGACAAGGTGGCTCCTCTGCGCAAATCGCCGTCATATGACGGCGGCCGCGAGATTGAGCCCAGTGAGCGCGCGCGGGCCACCGGAGGCGCGCCCGCGCGCTCACTGTGTCCGGGGAGGGCCAGGGAGCGGGTGCGGCGGAGTCGCGATGCCCCCCCCGGAGTGAAAGAACGGAGGTCCGTGTAAGTAAACATGGACCTCCGCTCTGTGTGAGGGGGAAGGACTGTGATCACAGCCTTCCACTACATGGAGGCTGTGACCACTTCCCTTCCCCAGCTAGGGCAGTCCCCACACAGTTAGAACACGCCCAGGGAACACAGTTAACCCTTAGAGCGCCCCCTGCAGGTTAACCCTTTCACTGCCAATGGCATTTACACAGTAATCAGTGCATTTTTATAGCACTGATCACTGTATAAATGCCAATGGTCCCAAAAAAGTGTCAAAGTGTTCCGACATGTCCGCTGAAATATCGCAGTACCGCTAAAAATCGCAGATCGCCGCCATTACTAGTAAAAAATAAAAAAAAAATAAAAACCCCAGAAATGAATTCTCATCATCCGTAAACGCGACCACTTTTGCGCAAACCAATCAATAAACGCCGATTGCGTTTTTTTTAAGTACAAATATGAGGAAGAATATAAATCGGCCAAAACCGATGAAAAAAAATGTTTTTTTATATTTTTTTTTTTTTGGATTTGTATTTTAGCAAAGAGTAAGAAATTTGGGTTTTTTTGCAAAATTGCCGCTCTTCTTTTGTTTATAGCGGCGATCAGAAATGACGCAGAGGTGATCAAATACCACCAAAAGAAAGCTCTATTTGTGGGGAAAAAAGGACGCAAATTTCGTTTGGGTACAACGTCGCACGACCGCACAATTTTCAGTTAAAGGGACGCAGTGCCGAATCGCAAAAAGGGCTCTGGTCAGGAAGGGGGTAAATCCTTCCGGGGCTGAAGTGGTTAAAATAATTATATACATGAAAAGCATCTCAGCCTTTAGTACCACTTTAATAGAAAAGTTTTATATCCCCCACTCTTCATGTAGATTCATGTCTGACTACCATATATTTATTATATCAATGATATTATTTATAGGGATGCACCGAAATTTCGGCAGCCGAAAATTATAGGCATTTCCAGCCGAAAGATTAAAAAAAAAAAAAAAGGTACTGAAAGGCGGTGGGGTTCGCCCCCCGGGTACTGCCCATTGCAGGGGTGTCTGGTGTGTTATGCAGGAGATGAGAAGATTAATATTGCACAGATAGCGCGGCTCTTACAAGCTGCTCTGTGCATGAAACTGTCATGTAATTACACTGCAAGCAGAGAGACACAAGCTGTCAGATCTTGGCCTTTATGTCGGAGGTGGCGGGACCGAACAGCTAGCAAACACCAGCCAATGGGATAGGGGCTGGACAGGTGTAAGCTGTTCGGTCCCGCCCACCTCCAACATCAGCATGAAGATCTGACAGCGCTCTCTCTGCTTACAGTGTAATTACATGACAGTTTCATGCAAAGAGCGGCTTGTAAGAGCCGCGCTATCTGTGCAATATTAATCTTCTCATCTCTTCTATCAGAGCCGTCCAGTGCCACCTGCCAGTGCCACCTGCCAGTGCCGTCCAGTGCCAAACTGTGCCACCTGCCAGTGAGGTCCAGTACCAATCAGTGCCCCCTGCCAGTGCCAACCAGGGCCCCCTGCCAGTACCACCCAGCGTGACCTGCCAGTACCATCCAATGCCACCTGCCAGGGCCATGCAGTGCCACCTGCCAGGGCCAATCAGCGCCACCTGCCAGGGCCAATCAGCGCCACCTGCCAGGGCCACGTCACCTGTCAGTGCCAACCAACGCCACCTATCAGTGCCAATCAGTGCTTCCAATCAGTGCCCAGGCTGGCTACATATGACAATTGTATATAAAAATATAAATATTTTTTAAAAACTGTCATATTCGGTTTAGGTACCAAAGTTTCCATTCGGTGCACCACCATTTTATTTATATATATATATATAAAACTTTCACTGTTTCACAGTATAGATTAACCCCTTATATTAGCGATTATCTACTGTTTTAGTACTATAAAGGGCTTATTATTTTTTTTAACCCCATCATGACAGGTGATGAAAAAAAAAGCAAAATGTCTTATGCAGGCCATACACATATCGCTTTTTGGACATTTGATAAATGGATGAATGATGTTTGAATATTTGACTTGCTTTTAATATTCAAATTTAAAATGAATGTAATTTCTGAACAAAAATAACAGAAAATTCGTCCGATCGAGAAAAGTTTTCTATTCTGCAACTTCGAATTTCTCGTAACTGTGACCGAAAATAAACATCGATTTGACCCCACTATTAAAGTATTAAGAATCGAACAAACTTTCTTAAAATGAGAATTTTCTTGTAGCAAGCTTACCTGCCTATGACAACGGAGGCGGTCATCCATAATAATACATTACAATCCTGTCTGAAAATCTGCAAAACAGTGTTTTAGGTCTTTTTACATTTTAAGAATGTCAGGTTCACACAGGGTAAGCTACATGGGTTATTTAAATTATAATATCTCAATCACACTACTAAAAATGGTCTGTAAATAATCACTAAAAGTGCAACTTGAGAGAACAAGGTCAAGGTATGGCTATATGGTGTATTTATACAAACAAATTGAAGACCTATTTGTCTTGTGAAATTGCACAAACATTCAGTCTGTGCAACCGGGAGCTAATTCAAATGTTACTAGACTATTTTCTCTCCAGGTCAAATGCCATTCATCTCTTCAGAATAGAAATAATCGGGAAAATATTGCATTAGGGCCAATAGATAGCTGACAATCATAAGAAACTTATTTAGTACGATCTTTAGCACCATCTAGTGGCCATAATGCCACATTTTCCCAAACCTCTCTTTAAAATAAATAAATAACATTTGACCTGGAGAGAAAAATGCCTAGCTGCATCACCTAGCAGTTGCTAACATTTCATAATAAATCAATGACAATTTTACTTGTAGCTTAGGCCTTAAATGCGTAAGAGCTGCTGTTGAAGGTTGACAAAAAAATCCTTTCCTGAACAGGTACCAGGATCTCCTTTAATAAGAGTACTGGAAGTATGGACAAATGAGAAGAGAACAGGTTGCTTTCTCAATTTGTTAATGCCATTATCCCATTACTGGACTGCTGCTACCACACTCTACCCAACAGCCTACATAACCACTTTGTTTAAAAGAATAAGGTCACCTTTAAAAAAAAAAAAAAAAAAAAAAAAAAAAGAAGAATGCACATCTTTTTGTAGCTAAAAAAATTGCATTTTTATTATTAGGAGCCTGGAAAGCAATTCACCCGCGATCAGCAGATTGCGGTTGCAATGCAGGGCTCTTGTAGACTGTCTGTGTAAGCTGTGCGCTCATTCCTCATACAAACAGGCAGCTACACACTGACAGGAAGACTCAATGAACTATCTACAGCGCTAGTTCATAGAGAAGGTACTTGAAATGTTTCCATTCGCAGAACCCCGCACAGACATGTTTTTTTTTTTCTAAATTGTAACATCAAGATCGGGGAGAAGATCCCTGGCTCACTGTCACTACAGCCAGTGGATTAGGGAGATGCTGCAACAGTGGAAAAATGTTCCACCTTAAAAACGGATGGAACATGTAACATGTTCCCAAAGGTGAACTTATCCTTTAAGCTCTTGGAGGTGAATCACGTCTCACCAATTCCATAGGTTCTGGCCTTCTGATGCCCAATGTTTATTGGATGATACCATTATACTATATGCACAAATTTTACATGGTCATAGTCAACTTTATCAATCAAAAATGTATGAAAAACTCCCCCAGAGGAAAAAAAGTAATTTGTTTGAAACGCGTTGGAAAGTTTGGTGCAAGGAAGTTACATCAGTCTACACAACAGTGGTGCCAACTGAGGACCTCCCTACAGGGAGGAAAATGAGCCAGGTGACTAGCTGGAGGAGGAACCAGGAGTACCAACATCAGCAGAAGACATGGCTCCCCAAATCATCACTGACCGGAAAATTTTGTATTTCATTTGGAAATCAAGGCCCCAGAGTCTGGAGGAAGAGTAGAGAGGCACATAATCCAAGTTGCATGGGGTCCAGTGTGAAGTTTTCACAGTCAGTGATGATTTAGGGAGCCATGTCTTCTACTGGTGTTGGTCCACTGTGTTTTATAAAGTCAGCGCAGCCCTCTACCTGGAAATTCTACAGCACTTCTTGCTATCCTCTGCTGACCAGCATTATGGAGATGCTGATTTCATTTTCCAACAGGACCTGCCCACACTACCAAAAGTACCAATACCTGGTTTAATGATCGTGGTATCACTGTGCTTGATTGGCCAGCTAACTCGCCTGACCTAAACCCCATAGAGAATATGTGGGGTATTGTCAAGAGGAAGATAAGACACCAGACCCACCACTGCAGACGAGCTGAAGGCCGCTATCAAAGCAACCTCAGCAGTGCCACAGGCTGATCGCCTCCATGCCATGCCTCATTGATGCAGTAATTCATGCAAAAGCAGCCATGACCAAGTATTGAGTACTTACTATACTTAGGGGTGTTGAATTTAATCGTAGCATCGATGCATCTCGATATTGCTGTCCGCGATTCAGCATCGATACTGCGACCGGGCATTAATCGATTGTCGGGTGACGTCATCCCGACTTGCCCCACCCCACTTGGGAAAGCGCTCCCAGCGTACTCTACTAACAGTGTATCCCCTCTATCCGGTTCACACAGGGGCGATCTGACTTGCAGAGTGACTCTGAGTCGCCCCACACAGTAAAACTTCAGCGTGGCTTGCAGGAGACTTCTGTAATAGAAATCGATGCAAGTCACCCCAAAGTCGTACAAGAACCTTTTTCTAAGTCGGAGCGACTTGAGTTGCTCCTATTAGAACAGTTCCATTGCACTGCGTGGAGGTGAATTGTCAGGCGAAGTTGCCTATGTGTGAACCGGCATAATAGTACAGCCCCATCAGCTCCACACAGGGGCCTGGGCAACTTTACACTTAATCTCTGCATATTAAAAACAAAAAATTCACCCCCGCTAGTACTTTCTTGGGGGGGGGGGGGTTTAAGTACATTTTCCTGGGTCCCATCTGGTGTACAAAGGGGCCCAAGGAGGTGAGCGCAGACGATGGACGACTTCTTTTTCGGGCGCATGTACATAATTCCGTGCCGCATTTTGCTCTGCTAGTTGAGTCCCGGCTGCCGATGCCCACTGCCTTCTCTGGCGGAGTGATACCACATGCTCCGCTCAGCTCCCGCCCCCCATCCTCAGGTGCCGACTGCAGTGAGTGATGTGAGATGACAGGCGGCTCAGCATGTGACAGGGAACAAGCACTAGGAGGACAACATGGCTGCACTTACACTGCACACAGTGAGTCGAACACAGAGGATAGAATCCTCACTGTATCTTATGCTTACACAATACACACAGCATGATCATGGTTATCAGCATTATGAAAATTACATAGGCAGCACAGTCAGCATGTGCTCTGTCATGGATCTGTCACAGTGTCATATTGCTGTTGGGTGCTTACTTTGTTATGGCTGTACTGGGTTATAGTTTGTAACACACAGTACAGCCATTAGATAAAGTAAGCACCCAAAAGCCATGTGACACTGTGACAGATCCATGACAGAACACATGCTGACTGTGCTGCCTGTGTAATTTCCATAATGCCGATGATCATAAAACGCAGTGCGATGCTAATTTACACTTGCATTTCATTTGGGGGGGGTCAGTGAACATGTGCCCCCCAACCACCCTCCTTTAACCGATTCCTGTCCAATGACGTACTGGTACATTGCTGGATTGGAAGGGTGATATCTTGGCCATTGCTGCAGGGATTTTTTAGCCCCAACAAGTCTGCTCAAGGTTAAAGTAATCCTAGGGGCTAAGAGGCCTCTGGATTACTTTTACAGGCAGTGGAAGGGGGTTCCACCCCGTCCCACCACCACCTTTACTGAGCTCTCCCGTGCAATCAGGGGTCCTATTAATGATGTGAGCAGCAACATCTAGGTCCTGGGACACAGTGAGAGGAACTAATGTTGTTCCTCCTACTGTGTGACATCAGAAACCAGAAGTGACGAGGATTTCATCACTTCCCATTTCGGTCTGATGTAAACAAGCCATTACTGGCTTGAACAAGCATCTGATCAAACCGATCTTGGTTTGATCATGTGCTTTGGAGGCCAGAGGATCCATGGATTCCTCCTTCCAACCCAATTCTCCCATCCTTCTAATTCCTGCCCATGGATTCCTCCATCTCCATCCCCAGACTCCCCCAGCCTTCAGTTCCTACCCACCCTTGTATCCCAATCGTGATGCATCATGGAATCTAATCGAACCGTTGACCAGATATCCGTAATCGAATCGTATCATGAGACCAGGGAAGATGCACTCCCCTAACTATAATGTACATGGACATGCTTTTCAGAAAGCCAACATTTCTGTATTAAAAATCTTTTTTTTTATTGGTTTTATTTAACATTCTAATTTTCTGAGATACTAAATTTTGAGTTTTCACTAGCTGTAAATCAAAAATTAAAAGAAATGCTTGCAATATATCACTCTGTGTGTAACGCATCTATATAAAATATAAGAGTTTAACTTTTTTCATAGAATTACTGAAATAAATGAACTTTTTGATGAAATGCTAATGTTATGAGATGCACCTATATGTGCCGTGGCAAAAAGGTAGTCTTTAATGCCCACACCCGGCAAATATGCACTGCTGGACGTCCGATGCTTCTGTGCTGAGAGCATGCGGGAAACCTATTCATGACAGCTTGCTTTCTGTTGGCATACTGTGATTGGCTACAGCTAATCGCATGGTACAGGGTGCTGTGACTGGTACCATGTGATAGCTGTGGGCCAATCACAGCATCACTACAGAAAATACAGCTGTTATGGATGAAACTGATTCATAACAGATATGTACACATTGTGATCCCCCAGCCACTCAAAGCGGCCGGGTACCAGGAACCATATTCAGATGAGGGGGGGTGTCAGTGTGTACGTGTAAAGCAACATATATATACGTTGCTTAGCATGCCCGTGCCACCGTACTTTTACTGTGGGCAGTCCTGAAGTACTTAAAATTCCTAAACTGAAACTAAATAGTGAATGCTTCAACAAAAAATGCTGCAAGCTCTCCAAATGCTCTGTAAAAGCTGCTCACACAGCTCCTATACAAGCTGAAGACCTGTGAACAATGTGTACACCACACGCATTAAAGTCTGTCTGTACAATCTCCTTTAGAACCACGAATAATTATGTAATACAAGGGCCTTTCTGATAGGTCATCATACGACAAAAAAAGTAAACAGCACAAGGCACTGAAACACGTATTATGCCGTCCCCTCACTGCACACAAAAACAGAGCGATTTGCATGTGGGAGGTATGAAAGACCCCTAAGGGCTCATTTATATTTGTGGTTGGGGAGGAAAAAGTCTACATGCTGCAGCAAAAAGTCACCCCCCTGTCGCGTTCAGTACCGCCACCAAATTCGAACATGGCCATGCCACAACTGCCCCGCAACTGCGTGCAATGCGGTGTTGCGGCATTTATGGGATTAAATCAGGCAGTGAGGAGGCAACAATATGCCTACTCACCACCAGTCAAAAGCCTCTGCATATCGGTCTGACCGCAGCGACACCAGAGGCGCAGCAGTCACAGTCAAATGTGTAAACGCACCTTAAGTGTCTCCACTTCCTCATAGTGGAGATTAGGCAAATCCACTCCTCCATCAGACAAGGCAGTGCCTGGCGCCTAACGACCTATCAGAGGCCCAGGCACTGTCACATGGGTGTGTGCTTATAGTTCAGCAAATGTGACTTTAAGAAAGTCAGTATTTCCTTAGGCATGTTAGGAGAGCATAATATATGTGCTCTCAGAGACTCAAGGTTGGTGCTTTCACAGAGCCCTCCAATGACACCATCCAATGGGGACACCTGTCCTGGTGACGACTACCCAAGATGGGACTTCCCTCACTTAGTAGAGATTTCTTCTCACACCTATCCAACAGTTTGCACAGATCTTTCCAAAATAAAGGCAGACAGTACCGTTACAATACAAATCAACACAAGGGGCTTAAGAGGGCCCTGCTCATGAAATCCCAAAGGGAGGGCAAATGATACAAAAGGTAATAGCTGTGAGGGATGAGCTGATGCAGAAAATAAAATTCTAGTTAGGTGGAATGGGAAAGGCCTCCCTGAACAGATGGGTTTTCAGGAACGGCCTAAAGTTGGATAGCGTAGGAGATAGTCAGCCAGATTGGGGTAGAGAGTTCCAGAGGAAGTGAGAGGCTCTGGAGAAGTCCTGGATGGGAGGACTGAAGAAGCCGAAAAGGGAGCAGGAGGTCTTGGGAGGAGTGGAGAGGATGGTTTGGGTAATATTGGGTGATTGGTTGTCTATAGATTTGTATGTTGTTAGTACTTTGAATTTCCTTCATTGGGTGGGTTGAAGCCAGTTGAGCTACTGGCAAAGAGGAGTGGTGGACACTGAGCAGTTGGTTAGGTGGATGCAGCAACATTAATGATAGACTGAAGGGGGGAAGCCTGTGTAGAGGTAGGCCAATGGGGAGGGAGTTGCAGTAGTTTAGGCAACTGACAACAAAGGAGCAAAAAGGTAGCCTGGTGGTGTCGTTGGTTAAGAAGGGGTAAAGCCTGGAAATGTTAAGGTGAAGGCGGCAAGTTTTGAACGGTGATTGAGCATAGGTCGTATAGGAGCCGCAGATGGGAAATGTCTTAATAGATGTGTACCCACATTATAGAGGTGTGCGAATATAAAATATATGTAAATATTTGATGTGGGACTGCTGTGAAACAAAGGGATAATCATAATACCCCTTCTAAGGGCCGGTTCACAGAGGCAACTTGCGCTCCCACTTGTGTCGCTTAACATAAGAAATCCCATTGAAGTGAATGGGAGCCGTCTTAATGTACACTACTGAAGTCGCTCCGACTTCAAAAAAGGTTCCTGTACTACTTCAAGGTGACTTCTATCCGACTTGTGCCCATAGAATTCAATGGAAGTCGCCTCCAAGTTGGATCCCCCATCTATATTGAAGTGGCTTTACAGGAAAAAGAAAATAATTTACCAAGGCAACCCCCCCCCTCCCTTCTCTGATTGGCCACAGGCACGTTGTAAGTCGCCCAAAGTCACGCTGAAGTAGAGTTAAAAACCGCCTAGCAAAGTCGCGCCAAAGTCAGATCGCACCTGTGTGAATGTGGGCTAAGGTACCAATATAAAAACCCCAGCACTATCCATAATATATATATACACACACACACACACACACACATACATACATACATACATGCATGCACACACGCACGCACACTGCTCAGCATAAATGAGTACACCCCAACAGATCTGTCAGAAAACCTATACTTTCCTTTCAGAATTAACATTTTCTATGGGACACTATACTACAAAATACTCCCATAAATGCGGGCTACTGATTGCAACTACAGATGCGCCAATACCGATAGTATCGGTACTCACTCAAATGCTCCCAATACTTTGTGGTGCGATTTGCGTCAAGAAAAAATGATTGGACGCATATCGCACTGCAAAGAATCACATGCGATTTGAACAGGAATGTGGTACGAATCCTGTCTGAATCGCATGCAATTTCCCCCACCTCCCGTGTGTGTGTGTATATACAAAGGGATTAAAGCGCCATCTAGACAGGTTAAATAATGTTAGAACTAACAGTACATATCTGGTAGCAAATCAGGGCCGCTGTAGAGGTGTTCCGCCCCCAAGCTGACATTACTTTCCTCCTATACCCCTGGGGTCCCGGAACTTCTCCTCCAGGCCTGTGAGCACCTCCAGCGGCCCCGATTCGCTACCAGATATGTACTGTGAGTTCTAACATTATTTAGCCTGACTAGATGACACTTTAATCCCTTTGTATAGGCCCGCACGCACACACACACACAAGGTAAGGGGGGGAAATTGCATGCGATTCTTTGCAGTCCAATTTTTTTTGTATTGATGCAAATTGCACCGCAAAGTATCGGTACTCGGTATTGGTGTGTGCTTAACTGAAAGAATTGGTACTCGCTGATCTTGCCGGTAACAGAAGTGGTATCAGTGCAACCCTAATTGAAACAAAGATTTGTTCATGTGCACGCACAAAAAAGTATTTTTCCTAAAAAATTCATTTAAAGACCATGTTGCAAATATGAACACACCCCAATGAAAATGTCAGGAGCAAAGCTATATTTTAGATAACAAAATCCTAATTAACAAGAATTCAACTAAAGGTGAGTCAAAGTATTCAATAAACAGGTGTCCAGCAGACGGTTGATTATAAAAGGGCATTAATTAACAAAGAAAACCCCTTCCCCATTTCATGCTGTCAGCAATGACACCATATGGAAGAGAAACATCACAAAACCTGAGGAAGGGGCAAAACGCGTTAAGCAGGGACTTCCGGTGACGGCACATCCAGCCTTTGGAGCGAGTGGAACAGAGAGGACAGAAGACCTCCCACAGAGCGTCTTCAGAAGCTGGGACGCCAGTGATTGGGTATCCTTATATATCCGTCACCCATCCTACTACTCCCGTGTAGCCGCCCGCTACACCTAGTTCCTGATGTCATTTCCACTTCCTGTTACCACCATATTGGGAGTGGAATCTGGGTGTGATGTTTCTAATGTCACTTCAGCTACCTTTTGCCACCATATTAGAAGTGGAATACCGGTATATATTGTGTATGTTGCTATGGGAAACAGCGAATATCACCATGTTACTACACCTGCTGCCCCCATCTATCTTAATTAAATGAGTATACAATATTAAAATAAACATGAATTCATCTCCACAATCTTGAATCTCTACTCCCCACATTTCAATATATTCTGTTAATATACCACTTCTTGTGGATTTGAATTCACTATTTCTTATCTACTTATGAACCATTTGAAAAAAAAAGAAAAACATACATTATCCAAACATATGTTTTCTTATTAAATTAATAAAATAAACGGAGTGTTAAATTCTTAAAACTATATATACACATGCACGCATATAAAAACCCAGTTAACAATATTATTAAATATTACCTCAAAATTCTTAATTAAACAATTGATGTCTATTTCTACATTGCGGCCTGTGGGTGCCATTGTTCCCAATTGGTAAATCCATTTTGTTTAATTTTGCGAAACGGTTTGTTTCAGGTTAGTATCCCCCCCCCCCAATATTTGTCTATTCTGTGTATAGCTCAAAAACTTAAAGAGGAAGTAAACCCAGATGGGGTTAACTTTCTCTACATACACCTGTAAATTAGAAACATAATGGGCTACTATGCATCGCATAGTAACCCATTATGTGCCACTTACCTGCGAACGAGTCCAGCTCTGTCCGCATCCATCTTCTGCCTCTTCCTTCTGGGGCCGTGACTCCGGCGCTGTGACTGGCCGGAGTCGTGGCACAGGGTCAGTGGAGAAACGGCACAGAGGCTGTTTGTTCACTGCACATGTGCCGAAATGACGTTGGCACATGCAGAACACTGCATATCTCCTGAACCGTGTAGGTTTGGGAGATATGCAGGGTACCTACAGGTAAGCCTTATTATAGTCTTACCTGTAAGTTAAAGTGGTTGTCACGGGTTGACGACCACTTTAACTGTATTGTGATGGGTCACTATTATGGTGTCTTCTAAAATGTTCTGAAAGTCTATGTTGGCAGAATCCTTGTTTAATATTAGTGATATGTTCTCTTAGCCCAATTCTGAACTCACGGGTGGTTCTTCCCACATACTGTAACCCACACATACACTCTAAAAGATAGGTGACATGTAAGCTACTGCATATGTTGTTCCTGTAGTTCTCGATTGAAATTGTGTGGTTTTTCTATGCATCTTTATGTTTGGCATGTCATGCATTTTCCACATCTAAAATAGCCCACCTGGTGTAAAAAAAGTGACCATCTTTTTGGTGGGGCTGGAATGCTTTTGACTATTTTATTCTAAAGTATGGGTGGGGACCTATAAATACAGATGGAAAATAACCCCTATGTAATAAAATAGAGAGGTTTGGGGAAGCTGTCCTCGCACCCACTACCAGCCAATCAATTGCAGCCAGAGCATTCCCTGCCCAACCATGAGGCTATACTAGGACAATGATGTCACAAGCATCCCCGTCCCCTTGTGTGTGTGCAGCTGGGGGTGGAGAATGCCCTGGCTGCAGATGGTTGGATGGCAGGGACAGCTCCTTCCTAGGTTTGGTCCAACCCTGAGCTCACCTTTACTCTTGAACAGATAACCAGAGATGAACATTCTTCAGCCAGGTTATGTCGGATGCTCCCAAGCGTTGTCTGTGGGCCCTTCCATCAGTGTCTATTACCATTATACAGGATTTATATAGCGCCAACAGCTTGCAACATGAGAGGCTATGTCACTGCTGTATGCTGTAGTGATGTACAGAACAGCGGAAGGAAGCTGTGACCATGGAGATGACCAGGAATCTGACACACCTGGAAGCACAGGTGGCCAGACAGGTAAATATTCACCTCTGTTTAAGGCTGGCCATACATTCTACAATCTTCTTGTACAGTTTTCCTTTAGATTTACCAAAACCATACAATATGAGGTCAAACCTAAACACTTTCAATTTGTTTGCAATCAAGCAGGCCCTTGCACTACATAGTTGAAGGTAAATCTGAAGGAAATTGAACAAGAAAATTGTATAATGTATGGCCAGCTTTAATTTGTCACAGTGATGACAGAGCTGGGTTAATCTGCGGGAACAGGTTATCCATACATGCTGTACATGCTCATTCTATATAGAACAACAAATCTGCAATGCAACATAGAGCAACCAATCAGATTTCTGCTCATGGAAATTAGTTCAATGAAGGAGGAATTCTGATTGGCTGCTGCGGGTTCTGTACCTCCCACCCCTGAATAAGCAAGATGAAAAAAAAGTCTTGGGTTCCGTTTTGGTCCCTGTGCATGCAAATTGTTTATCTTTAAAATGAATAAAGATAATTAAAGAAGAAAAAGAGGCCTGTGGAAGCGGTCACTCCCACCCACTGCTGGCCAACCAACAACAGAAAGATCATTCCCTGCCCAGCCATGTGACCATATTAGGATAATGAGATCACAAGCATACCCGGCCCTGTGTGTGCAGCTGGGGGTGGGGCTACCCTGGCTGAAGTTGATTGGATAGCAGTGACATCTCCCTCTTAGATTTGGTCCATCCCGAGCTTATCTTCAGACTAGGTCCACATCCATGAGGTTCCTGCATGGCGCTTTCCTTTGAATAGGCCGCTGTACCTGCATTTCCCACAGAGAAAAAAAATCCCTGACCTTTTTTTTCCCCCTTTTTTAACATGGCACCAATGTGGTTTCACCAAACTTGCCAACCATCAGTAAATTTACAGACAGTTTGTAAAAATCAGTGACTTTTCAACCGTCAGTAAAAAATCAGGGGCTGATAATTTGTCATGTTGTGTTGTCTTTTTGAGGGTAAAGCAGGCAAATTACTTGTTATGAGTATTGTCAGCAGTTCCATATCGTGTTTTAACCACTTGCCGACCGTCAATCGGCAATTGACGGCGGGAAGATGGCTCTGTAACGCGGATCGCCGTCATACGACGGCGGCCGCGTGATCGAGCCTAGTGAGCGCGCGCGCGCCGCCGGAGGCGCGCCCGCGCGCTCACTGTGTCCGGGGAGGGCCGGGGAGCGGGTGCGGCGGCTTCGATTGCCGCCGGCCACCCGCGATAGCCCCCCCGGAGCGAATGAGCGGAGGTCCGTGTATGTAAACACGGACCTCCGCTCTGTGAGAGGGGGAAGGGAGTGATCACAGCCTTCATGTACATGAAGGCTGTGACCACTTCCCTTCCCCTGTTAGGGCAGTCCCCCCACAGTTAGAACACGCCCAGGGAACATAGTTAACCCTTAGAGCGCCCCCTGCAGGTTAACCCCTTCACTGCCAATGGCATTTACACAGTAATCAGTGCATTTTTATAGCACTGATCGCTGTATAAATGCCAATGGTCCCAAAAAAGTGTCAAAATGGTGCGACATGTCCGCTGAAATATCGCAGTACCGCTAAAAATCGCAGATCGCCGCCATTACTAGTAAAAAATAAAAAAATAATAAAAACCCCAGAAATGAATTCTCATCATCCGTAAACGCGACCACTTTTGCGCAAACCAATCAATAAACGCCGATTGCGATTTTTTTTATCGCAAATATGAGGAAGAATATAAATCGGCCAAAAACGGTGAAAAAAAATGTTTTTTTATATTTTTTTTTGGATTTGTATTTTAGCAAAAAGTAAGAAATTTGGGTTTTTTTGCAAAATTGTCGCTCTTCTTTTGATTATAGCGGCGATCAGAAATGACGCAGAGGGGATCAAATACCACCAAAAGAAAGCTCTATTTGTGGGAAAAAAAGGATGCAAATTTCATTTGAGTACAACGTCGCACGACCGCGCAATTGTCAGTTAAAGCGACGCAGTGCCGAATCGCAAAAAGGGCTCCGGTCCTAAAGCTGGAAATCCTTCCGGTCCTTAAGTGGTTAATATCGAGGCAAGGTCCACACTAGCCTGTACTGTGCATTCTGGTTTCAGGTATCGCATTGATTCCCGTACCAACAGTCGAATCACACTGCTCTTGCGAGACACACGGGGCTGGCATTCATTCTGAATGACACCCCACACATCTCGGCACGCAGCACGATCGATGGCAGGTGTACCTTTTTTGTGCGTTTCAGGCGGCACAGCAACCCATTCAAATAAATTGGCTGCCATGCCCGAGCAAATGCGGGGCACACGGCGTGCACTAGTATGAGCCGAGCCTGATATTTATAATTTTTCAGGTTGTCAGTCAAAAAAAATGTGCTACGTCAGTAAATTTTCTTTTAAAAAGGTTGGCCATCCTGGGTTTCACACACCCAAAAAGACAACGCATTTTCAGTTGCATGGGGGTTCTGTTAAGAATGAATGGCACCCCCGCACACGCCTGCAAAAGGGCAGAGCATTTTCAGTTGCATGGGGGTTCAGTTAAAGCAGAGGTCCGTCCGCCCCTTTAAAAATTAAGTCAGCAGCTACACATACTGTACACATACTGTAGCTGCTGACTTTTAACATTAGGACACTTACCTGTCCTGGAGTCCAGCGATGTCGGCACCGCAGCCCATCTTCGGATCGGTGGTCGGGTGCTGCCGTGGCCACTGCTGGTGAGGGAACCCAGCAGTGTAGCCTTACTGCTTTACGGAAGGGGCCCTACTGCGCATGCGCAAAGCGCGCTGCGCTCTTTCACTGACCGGCTGAAGGGGAGAGAGGAGGAGGGAGACCGAGCTGCTGATGTACTTCGCCGTGGCCCGGTCTCCTGGAAGTGGGGACAGGATACCTGTCAAAGATAAATATCCACTATCCCCCACCCCCTAAAAAGGTGCCAAATGTGGCACCGGAGGGGGATCAGTTGGGTGGAACTCTGCTTTAAGAATGAATGGCGCCCCCACGGGTATTCAAAAGGGCAGCGTGTTTTCAGCTGCCTGGGGGTTCCGTTGAATGAATGGCACCCCTGCACACCTGAAAAAGGCAGCGTGTTTTCAGCTACCTGGGGGTTCCGTTAAGAATGAATGGCACTCCTGCACAGCTGAAAAAGGGCAGCGTGTTTTCAGTTGGCTGGGGGTTCAGTTAAGAATGAATGGCACTCCTGCACACCTGAAAAAGGGCAGCGTGTTTTCAGCTGCCTGGGGGTTCTGTTGAATGAATGGCACTCCTGCACACCTGAAAAAGGGCAGCGTGTTTTCAGTTGCCTGGGGGTTCCGTTAAGAATGAATGGCACTCCCGCACACCTGAAAAAGGGCAGCGTGTTTTCAGTTGGCTGGGGGTTCCGTTAAGAATGAATGGCACTCCCACGTACCTGCAAAAGGGTAGCGTGTTTTCAGTTGGCTGGGGGTTCCGTTAAGAATGAATGGCACTCCCGCACACCTGAAAAAGGGCAGCGTGTTTTCAGTTGGCTGGGGGTTCCGTTAAGAATGAATGGCACTCCCGCACATCTGAAAAAGGGCAGCGTGTTTTCAGTTGGCTGGGGGTTCCGTTAAGAATGAATGGCACTCCTGCACACCTGAAAAAGGGCAGCGTGTTTTCAGTTGGCTGGGGGTTCCCTTAAGAATGAATGGCACTCCTGCACACCTGAAAAAGGGCAGCGTGTTTTCAGTTGGCTGGGGGTTCCGTTAAGAATGAATGGCACTCCTGCACACCTGAAAAAGGGCAGCATGTTTTCAGTTGCTTGGGGGTTCCCTTAAGAATGAATGGCACCCCTGTGCACCTGAAAAAGGGCAGCACGTTTTCAGATGCTTGGGACTTCGTTAATGAATGGCACGCCTGAAAAAGGGCAGCGCGTTTTCAGTTGCCTAGGGGTTCCATTGAATGAATGGCACTCCTGCACACCTGAAAAAGTGCAGCACATTTTGGCTGTGTGAACGCTTGCGATTTACATGCAGCCCTGCACCCACACAGATGTGAACCTCGTCTTACTCTAGAAGCTATGCTGTCTGGGCCAAATGTGTTCTTCCGCCAGCCCCCATGTCACCGCTATGCGCTGTAGTGGCCACGGAGGTGACCAGGAATCTGACACACCCGGAAGCTCAGGTAAGTACTGGCCTCGGGTTGGTCACAGTGATAACGGAGCCGGGTTAATCTGCAGGAACAGGTCACTGAATACGCCATACAGGCTCATTCTATACAACGACAACTGCAACGTACAGCAACCAATCAGATTCTTGCTTATGGAAGAGAGCTAAGTGAAGGAGGAATCCTGATTGGCTGCTGCAGGTTCCTGACTGCCCACCCCTGAATAAGCAGGATCCAGCAGTGATGGAGCAGAGCAGCAGACAAAGGTCAGAGGAGAGTGCAGGGAGGGACATGACTGGGCACGGTGCTGAGTCCCATCTCCCATAGGTTATGGTGCATGGTGGGGGGGGGGGGGAACCTGGTGACAAAGCATCAGATGGACGCTGCACAGTGAGTGATGTGCTGCACTGGGCGCTGTCACGGGGTGGCCCGGCCTCTGCCGTCATGCTGCTCCTGCTCCCTGCCTGGCCGCCATGTGTGCCCGGACCATGCCTGCCTCCTGTCCCCGCTCTACAGTTACCTGGCTATCCCGGGCCGGGCTGCTCACACCTCCAACATTGACAAACACTAAAGAGAATGAGCGGCCACGCACCGCCCCCTCCCCTGACAGCAGCGGACTGCAGCAAGTCACGGCGTAGGGGGGGCTCGCTTCACGTCTCTCACATGCCTCTCCTACAATCCAGCCTATCAAACCATTACTCGTTAGACGGAAATTGCCTTCAATTAACCAAACCTTTGTCATTTATATCGGTTCTAACCAGGCTGTTTTTACACCCGGTTCACCCACTCTGCCTAGATTGTCCTCCCCCACCGTCTGAATAATGGAACCGGCCTCCGCCCTCACGCTCTTCTGTATAAAAAGCAGCCATTGCTCGCAGCATTAGCGGCCCCCGGCGGTGAGTTTGAGGAAGCGCAGGCCGGGATTTGGCCATAGCCGGGCGAGGAAGCAGAAAGCAGTGGGATAAAGGGAAGGGGAGGAGGAGGGGAGAAGTTACTGGAAGCAGTCACACATCCAACCATTGTGCATGGAGAACACTGCAGGGAGAGGACTGAACTTTGGTCAGGGGCAATAAAGAGCCTGCAGGGGGAAAAGGTCAATATGGAAACTCACAGACATTGGGGATGATATACACGTCATTTCCTAAGGGACACCATGGGTAAAGTTTGTTAACCTAAAAAATAAAATAAAAATGGATGCTTTCCCTTTAAAGCACGTTATACAGCACAGTGTTTGTGCCGTGTTATTTGGGCCCCTGTAAAACCTGACTGATCCTGCCCTCCCTCTGAACTGACCACGGTATATCATAGCTGCTGAGCCCTGACACCGTGGTCAGTTTACACGCCTCCCTCATTCACAGCTCTTCGGTCCTTCTCTGTGCTCCCCTCCGTCCTCTTCACCCTCCCCTCCCTGCCTGTCAGCTCCGTGTCCACCCTCCTGCTGCTCAAATTAGGGTTAAATTCACACTATCCTCTCGTTTTATTCATGTAAAGTGCTCCTGTGTCTGTGCCTTATAAAACAAAATGCAGCTATATACCTGTTTACAAAGTCATGATCAGCGCTCACGTGACCTGCCGCGTCTCTCCTCCTCCCCTCCTGACTGACATCAGTGTGGGATCCTCGGCCCCGCCCGCTGCAGTGGTCAGGCCGACAGAGCCGGCGGGTCACGTGCGCGCCATTTGGCGCTTTGTAAAAAGGCATATAGCTGCATTTCTTAACAAGGTACAGACACAGGAGCACTTTACATGAATAAACTGAGAGGATAGTGTGAATTTAAATTAGTGGGTTAACAACCATTTTAAAGCAGAATTCCACCCAGAATTTTTTTTTACATCATTCAAGTCCTTTGCCTATATAGACTTGCCTTTGAAGGAAAAAAAAATTATACTTACCCTAAGTCGCTTGTTGCTAGGTGGTCTCTGTAATCTGCCCCTATTAGGTCCTAGGCTCTTCTCCTCACTTCCTGCTTCCCCTGGCCTCCTGGGAGATGTGAGTCATCATTTCCCAGGAGTCAGTGGGCTTCCCTGTACCGTAAAATCGTGTTATTTCCAGACAGGAAATGATGTGATTTAAGGCGGACCGGGATAGAGGAATGCATGATAGTTGCCCATCATGCACTTCTTTCAGGAAGAGATGCCAGGAGACTACAGATGGGCTTCAGATGCCCTCACCTAAAATGGAAAAGTCCAGCAGTGAGAGAAACGAAATTGTGAGTAAAAAATACATGGAATTACTAGGCGGTTTGAAAGTAAGGAAACAAAAGGTTTATTTTATCTATTCAGTATTCAGTATCTATTTAGTATTAAAAGAGTGGATGCACAAAAAAAAAAAAACATTTTCTGGGTGGAACTCCACTTTAACCACTTCAGCTCCAGAAGATTTAACCCCCTTCATGGCCAGGCCATTTTTTGTGATATGGCACTGCATTACTTTAACTGACTATTGCTCAGCTGTGTGACGCTGTATCCAAATAAAATGTATGTCATTTTTCCCACAAGTAGAGCTTTCTTTTTGTAGTATTTGATCATCTCTGCAGTTTTTA
>BLSH010017365.1:153300-167881 GCA_018402905.1 Glandirana rugosa | reverse complement strand
TCCTCCGGTCCCCTTCGTCCTTCACTCCTCTTCTCGGATCCTGGATTATCCCCGTCTAATGTCTCTGGTGGATCGTTGTTTGTAATCTGCCCCTATTAGGTCCTAGGCTCTTCTCCTCACTTCCTGCTTCCCCTGGCCTCCTGGGAGATGTGACTCATCATTTCCCAGGAGTCAGTGGGCTTCCCTGTACAGTACTGTGTTATTTCCAGACAGGAAATGACACGATTTAAGGCGGACTGAGATCACCCACCATGCACTTCTTTCAGGAAGAGATGCCAGGAGACCCAGGATGGTCTTCAGATGCCCTCACCTAAAATGGAAAAGTCCAGCAGTGAGAGAAACGAAATTGTGAGTAAAAAATACATGGAATTACTAGGCGGTTTGAAAGTAAGGAAACAAAAGGTTTATTTTATCTATTCAGTATTCAGTATCTATTTAGTATTAAAAGAGTGGATGCACAAAAAAAAAAAAACATTTTCTGGGTGGAACTCCACTTTAACCACTTCAGCTCCAGAAGATTTAACCCCCTTCATGGCCAGGCCATTTTTTGTGATATGGCACTGCATTACTTTAACTGACTATTGCTCAGCTGTGTGACGCTGTATCCAAATAAAATGTATGTCATTTTTCCCACAAGTAGAGCTTTCTTTTTGTAGTATTTGATCATCTCTGCAGTTTTTATTTGTTGCGTTATAAACTAAAAAATTCCAACAATTTAAAAAAATATATATTATATATATTTCTTATGCTCTGCTATAAAACATATCCCATAAAAAATGTAAAAAAATGAATTTCTTCATCAATTTAGGCCGTTATGTATTCTGCTACGTTTTTGGTAAACAAAATATCCCAATAAGGGTATATTGATTGGTTTGCACAATATAGTGTCTACACACTATGGGATATTTCTATTTTTTTTATTTTTACTAGTAATGGTGGCGATCAGCGACTTATAGCAGGACTGCGATATTGCTGCGGACATTCTGACATTGACACTTTTGGGGGATCAGTGACACTAATGCAGTGATCAGTGCTAAAAAATATACGCTGACACTGTACTAGTGACATTGGCTGGGAAGGGGTTAACATCAGGGGTGATCTAACAGCGTGTCTAACCAGTGTTTATGTGAACTGTGGGAGGTGCATTTACTAAGGAAAGAGATGGAATTTATTCCCTGCTTTGCAGAGACATAAACGCCATCCCTTCCCTCTTGTCAGAACGGCAATCTGCTTTGTTTACATAGGCAAAGTCCGACCTACTAGGACCTCGGTCCATACAGTACTTTTTCTAATCAAAATATTACGGATGTGGATATGGGAGTTAATACCTCTTTATCTTATAGTTTACATAGGCAGATCGCAGTTCTGTGTCTCTGCTGGGTGATCGTCGGGTGCCGTGGACAGAGTACCCAGTATCCGCCAAATCCTGGAATACAATCCTGTTTTTTTATATATATATATATATATATATATATATATATATATATATATACACATGATCCTGCGCACAGCTGCCGCCCTGTAGCAGTAAAATTGCTATAGAGTGGTTGGCAAGTAGTTAAACACCCAATGCAGGTCCCTGTGGGGTCCCAGAGGAGCGGCTGCTCTATAAACCCTGTCTGGCTTGATGAGGTTTTAAAGTGAGAGCCGCCATTGAAAACATTTGTTAATGTAAGCTCAGCGATGGGGACTTTATACTGCAGTCCACAGGCTATGTACCGTTCAAGAGCCCATTCACACCACATGCCTTAGGCTGCAGGCACAGTGCAATAACAAGCTGAAACCCATTGTTTCCAATAGGCTTTGTTAGCATGTGCTGGGTGAAAATGGAAAATGCGCAATTTAAACACAGCTCGACACTCTGCAATGCACGTTAAAGTGAAAATAAATGATTTTTTTTAAAGAATAGGTTTACCTTTATTAAAAAATGTATGAAAATTATTTTGCATTTATTTGCAGAAGCCTGCGCAGTATTGCACCCATGATCTATGGATAGCTGGCGCAAGATCAGGCTCCTGCAAACACTCCCTCCAGACTTCTGCTTGTACCCCCCTAGGGCTTGTCAGTTGAAGCGCTAGTGAAAGATTCATTAGACTAGGAGTGCGCCAATTACTGTACACGTAGTCCATGGAGAACTACAAGTCTGTCTGACGCAGCTACAGACAGGACTTGTAGTACATTCATTCACAGGTCTCTGTACTTACCTCTATGCTGCAGCTGCACTCCATCAGCTCTAAGACCAAGAACTGAGTGATTCCATGACTGCTGATGGTTCAGTTCTCGATCTGCAGTGAGCAGAGAGTGGTGACTGTCAGTAACCACATCTCTGCTCTTCCCCTCCAGTGTACACCAGAGCGCTGGGCAGGGAAGGGGGGTGGAAGCAGCTGGCTTCAACTCCCAGCTGTGCACTGAGAGGCTGAGCCAGGTGCTGATCAGGCATCTAAGGTGGAGCCCGCTGTCAAACAAAACCAAGAAAAATGTCCCAGCCCAACTCACTAATCAGCCTGCAAACAACCAAATTATCCTAACCGTTTCCATTAAAAACAGGGATTTAGTTTGCACACATTTGCAAATACATGCGTAAGCTGCAGAGCCCCTTCACGGCACCCCGATATTATCTGCAGTCCTAACTATATATTTTGGAGAGCCAGTGGAAGCACATGCATTATAATAGATAGAGGGCAGGTAAGCCTGGAGGGAGCCCACCTCTCCTTAAAGGCACAGTGGTGCACTGGACACTCAGCAAATAGCACAATGGCAGCAAAGGTGTCCAGTGCGTCCCCTCACCAATATTCCAACAGTACAACCAAATGACCACTGCCCCCACCTATAATGGCCTTCACAGAAAGGAACACATGGAAGGGCATGGATGTCAATGAAAACTAAAAAGAAATTCCTAGCTCAACTCACCAGCCAGCCTCCAAACAACCGAATTATCCTGTCTAATAGTATGCGTTAAAAACAGGGGTTTAGATTGCACACATTTGCATATACATGTGTAAGCTGCAGAGCCACTTCACGGCACCCCAGTATTATCTGCAGTCCTAACGCAATACATTTTTCTGTTCAGCCCACTGTCGGTTGATTCTGGAGTTAAAATAGCATGCGCTTGATCAACAAGCAGCCAGCAAATTCACATTAGCTATATCAGTGGTTCTCAACTCCTGTCCTTGGGACCCACTAACAGGCCAGGTTTGCAGGATAACTGAAATGCATCACAGGTGATATGATTTGCTGCTCAGTGATTGCAGTATTCTAGTCTGCATCTCCCCAAGTACCAAACCACATATAGCCAAGTGCAACAAGAAACTTTACCTATAAAAAGTCTTATTAGATAAAATAAGACAAAAGGAAAAAAATATGAAAAGATAAATATATCGAGCCCCTATTCACAACCACCTAAAGCCAATTTAAATGAATGGCCCTGTAACAGAAGAAAATTATACTGAAAGTCCACAGAAAGGTTAATAAAAGCTTTCTGAAAAAATATTTCTTTGAAGAAACTTCTTCTCAATGTAAATAGTAATCGTGATCCCAGAAGAGGAGGAAGACGAAGAGAAGGAGGAGGAGGCGGCCGATGAAGGGACAAGGGGGCTGAGACTGCACCATTCTCTCCGCCACCCCTGCTGGACTCCAAGTAAATGAACTCCTGTGACCTACAACAGAAGTATGGTCAAAAAGCTTTCGACATATTTAAATGCAACATAAAAAAATATGCTTCAACATAATATCTTGTTAACGTTAACACACATTGGCTCAAATGAATTTAGCGTGCGTTAACACATCCCCTCCCCATCTCTTCGATTGGCAATAATGTTGAATCATGCGTAAAACTGCCCCCATTAATGATTTTAAAATTGATTGAAAGTTCCACTAGTGCAGTGGTTCTCAACTCCGGTCCTCGGGCCCCCCCAACAGGCCAGATTTTAAGTATTACCTTGGGGAGATGCAGACTAGAATACTGCAATCACTGAGCAGTAAAATTCTATCACCTGTGATGTATGTCAGTTATCCTGCAAACCTGGCCTGTTGGGGGGGCCCGAGGACCGGAGTTGAGAACCACTGCACTAGTGTATGGCCAGCTTTAGCCAAGTGCACTGCTTTGACCAATTGCTCTATTCCACTGATTTACTGCTGGAGCGGGAGGCTTATAGCAAGGCCTCTAGGACATTCACTGGGCCCTGTCTTGGTTGTCTAGTGCAGTGGTTCTCAACCCTGTCCTCAAGTACCCCCAACAGGCCATGTTTTGGGAATTTCTCTAAGATAAAATAGCTGTCCAAAATACCAAACCTTTAACTCTGATTTAAAGCACCTGTGCAAGATAAAGGAAAACCTGCAAACATGGCCTATTGGGGGTACTTGATGACAGGGCTGAGAACCACTGGTCTAGTGGATGATCTGGCTTTGTCCAGTGCATTGCCAGATAGATGACACCATTATTTTATTTTTTTAAAGCAGATCTTCACCCTCAATATGAGGTTCCCTCCTCTACTCCCCTGAGCTTTTTTTTTACTTTTTTTAAATAAGAAACACCTAATTGCATGTCACTCACCTAGGCAAATGACGTACACTCTACCCACTGTGCCTCCTTGGATATATATATCACATATCACAGGAGGCATAGTCCTTAACTGAGAAAGGAGGAGGAGAGAAGGCGCGTAGGGAGAACAGCTGGCTGAACCTGGAAGAGCCAGCATCAAGAAGATGGCGACATGGAACAGAGCGGGGGGCAGAATAGACGTGGATCACAGCACGACAACACTGGAGCCACTGGACGGGTGAGTACTTAACCATGCAGGGCCCAGAACCAGGTGAGCAGTGGTTAATAAACATTAAAAAATGGGGGGGGCGAAAATTCACTTTAACCTTCATGTGCCATATGCTTGCTGCTTGTTCACTGGACAATAAATAATCTTAATCACCCCGTTAATAAACTGTCCAATGAGCAGGGAGGTGGAGACAAAGCTAGAACCTGTAAATCTGAAGCAGAAAATGTAGGTGGTGCTTGGCTGTGTATTAAGGTGAAGTTGTAAATCACAAAAATAGCTGAACAGAATAAATAGTCTGGCAGGTAAAATAGTTAACATATGCATTTCAATTTTATGGTTAGCAGTGTCCCTTGAGTTCCTCTTTAATTTCAAATTCTTTAGGTCACTTCCAACCTCCTTTTATAGAGGGAAAGTTGTTCTATATAACTTCATCTGTTTATCTCTGGATCATTTTAACATTAATTACAATGAAGCTAAACATTCATAATCTGATTATATGTATCTCATCATGTTTAGTTGAAATTGCCCAGGTGTGTGACAGTTGTGCTTTAAAAAAAAAAGATTTAATACAAATGTTAACATATTAGCAGTTATCTAGGAACAATGTGATGTTAACTATGTAAAGTAATGCACTACTAAAACCTCATTCCTATCAGTGTCCCACTTTCCAAGGTAAAAACGGTTACCCACCTAGCAATGTCCTCAAATATTCCCATCCTCCTTGAAAAGTATATAAACCCTTATAACAAACCTTTTTGGATTTGTTCCTCTTGGTCTGTTAAATATAAAATTGAAAAGCAGTGGCGGCTGGTGGTGGCAAACAATCATCCGCCACCATCCCTGTTCGGTCGGCCGGGTCATGGGCAGCACCACCTCCGTCAGTCAATCAGTCAGGGGCAGCACTTACCCCATCTCGTAGGCAGCACTCCAGGTGGCGGCTTCTCTCCAGGCGGGTCTCGATTCCCCAGCGTCTCCTCCCTGCTCCTCCTGGCGGCCAATTGGATCCTATCTCCTTTCGGGCAATCGGGTGACGGGTCTCATGATCCGCTTCCTGATTGGCCGGGAGGATCAGTGTGAAAATAGCAAATATGCATTTGCTATTGTCACACACCAGCCCACCCTTTTTTGAAGTCTATTATTTGCGCCCCAAGCCCACCCTTTTTTGAAGCCTATTAGAGCCTCTGGTTCTAAAAATGTGCTTCAAAAAAAACACACCCCCTCCATTGGAATCCATGCGTCCGGCACCCTGCATGTGTTGCACGTGTTGTGTTATATCTGTTAGATAAGTGAAAAAAGCATTGCGCATAATTGCAGTAGCAGGGCTAGTGGGTCTTAATGCTCAACCACCATGTAAGGGTCACTGTCTTGTTCTGGGGCACACTCCATCAGCACCCCCCAGCTGTGACTGAGCTCTCACCGACAGTTGACGGTCAACTATTAACAATAGGGAGCCAGTAGGCAGCCCCCATTGACATAAAAAATGTGCAGCCAATCACAGTGCAGCAAGATTAAGAGCCTTGTCTACCGACTCTGAGCGCCATGGCTCATTGAAAGTGATGACTCCAGCTGGCATAAAGGGATTGAGACCCAGTTAAAGGACCGATGGGAGGAGTGAGGGGGTTAAAGAGGTTGTAAACCTTAGCAAAAAAAAAACCCCTGCAAGACAAAGGCATAATGAGCTAGTATGCATCGCATACTAGCTCATTATGAAATACTTACCTTAGAACGATGCCCTGAATCGGTGTTGACATCTTCCACCGGAGTTACTTCTGGGTTCGCGGCTCCAGTGCTGATTGGCCAGAGCTACAATGACATCACTCCCACGCATGCGCGCGTCGGTCACAGCACGCCAGCAGCAGCACATATACTGGATATCCACTGAGATTCACTGTACCTACAGGTAAGCCTTATTATAGGTAAAAGTGGTGTAAAAGAGTTTACAAGCACTTTAAGGACCTTTTGTAGTTAAGCACCACCTGAAAAATCAGTCTGCAGAGCTAGAATTTTTCTGCTATCAAACTTTTTACATGTTCATATTTTCATCCAAGATAATCTAAGGATTGAACTTGGTGCACATGCAAGCTTCCAATAGCTAAAATCATCATTTTGATACATTTTATAACCGCTTGAATCTATCACACAATTACTGTTTGTGTAAAATGTATGAAAAAACTTTACTGTATGTCCGACAACTACTTTCAGGTATGCATTAACTTTCAACACATTTGTTTCACACTGTTTTTTTTAAACTTTTTTTCCCTGGCCCCAGCAACAAGATGGGGAGCAATAAGAGCGAGAAAAAGGTGAGTACATGCTTTCTGGGGTGGGGAGAGTTGAAGTGTCATTAAACCAACATCATCAAAACCTATCAATAAATACTATATTACATGCTGTTCACAACTCCCAACTGTCCCTGATTTTAAGGGACTGTCCCCTGATTTAGAACAAAGTTCCTCTGTCCCGCTTTCCTCCTTATTTGTCCCTCATTTTGGTCTGGTCTATATAGTTGTATATATCATTCAAAGAGTGTTTCCCAGCTATAGAAGTGCTCATCCAACCCAGCTCCTGGCTTGAGCAGCTCAGTTTTACTGCATACAATGCACAATGATTACAGTTTACAGCTGTTTTGTAAATCCCTCCCTCTAGTGGTTACATGAAGTATTGCATTAGTTCACAATACTAATCTATCCATTTCATATTACAGTGGAGTTACACTGTTCCACAATCTTTTTCAGTTTATTAAAAGTCAGCAGCTACAAAAAGTGTAGCTGCTGACTTTTAATAAACAGAAACTTACCTGTCCCACGGTCCAGCAATGTGGCTGCCCGGAGCCTCGCTCCTCTCCCCCTCCCCTCCACAGTGCCATCTTTGCTACTGTAAGCGCCCAAATGTTATAGATTGCGGCTTCACAACCGAGCGCGCACTGTGCATGCACGAGTCGCGCTGCGCGATCCTAGTGGCCAGGCAATCTTCTGGGACCTGTGGGGTGTCCCAGAAGATTACAGAGAGGGAGGGGCCGCCTAGGGGGAGAGGAGGAGATGCCTAGGCAGCCCAGGGACAGAAGTAGGAAGAGGGACAGGAAGTACCTATATAAACCAGATACCCACTCCCCCTCCAAAAAAATGACATGCCAAACATGGCATGTAACATGTAAGGGGGCGAGGAGTGCTTAAAGTGGAAGTTCCACTTTTGGGTGGAACTCCACTTTAAAAAGGAGTCAGAACAAATAATGTAATATTGCTAACATTATTTAAAAAAAAGGTATACATAAATATCTCAGACATTTTTTCAAATCTATATATCAGCAGTCACAAAAACTGTAGAAAAAATTTACATGTCAAAATGGAAACTCACATGGATCATGTTGAATAAAAAAATGTGTGTGTCTTACGAGGTAAGCAATCCATTTTTGACAAAATATGGACCCCTTGGCTTGCGAATAAGTTGATTCTGGATCTCCAGACGGATCCATTTCCTTTCTTCTCTTCTTTTATCGTTTCCTTAACCTCGGCCAGCTTTGGCATCACATTCTCTTAGCTTTTTCTTTTCCTTGCTTATGCAAGTTATTGATTTTCATATTTGGGGGTCTGGAATCCCTTTTGTGGGACCGTTACAATACAACAGATCGTTTAAAGCACACGTGTCAAATACAAGGCCTGTGGGCCAAATCCGGCCCTCCAGGCCATTTCATGTGGCCCTCGCACCTCTACTGCAGCTGCGGCACCCCCTCATCTCCGCACCCACCTTGTTTCAACAGTCAACAGCAGAGAGGATGAAAAAAGCTCCTCCAGATCCTGCGCTTCTCTGTGCAGTTGTTAGAGGCTAGTCTCCCCATTTCAGCAGTTGGCAGCAGAGAGGACAGACTCCCTCATCTCTGCCTCCCCTGGTCTCAGCAGACTCTGGCAGCTGACTTCAGCCCTCCTTTGGTTGTCCTCCAGACCCTGCACATTCTGCTAACCAGTTCTGCCCCCAGCTTCTTCCAGCAGCAGCACAAGGCAAAGGGGGTGTACAGTGATGTAAGGTAGAGTGGGGGACTCTCAACATTGGAGGTAAAGGGGGGTCTGGACAGCTAGACTAACAAATACAACCGGCCCTTTGAGGGCAACCATAATGGTGATGCGGCTCACAATGAAATTGAGTTTGACATCCCACGTTTTAAAGGATATCTGATAAAGAGGAGTGGATCACTGAGGAGAGCAGAGAGGGAGGTGGTGTATGCTCACTAAGGGTGTAAAGGTGTAAAGCTCAACTATAAGCTTAAAAAAACAAACGCTGGAAGAAAAACTCCCATAACAGAGTTTTTGTGCCAGCTTTTAGCAGCGTTATGAGCTTTCAGCTTTTTTTCTGCTGGCAAAACGCTCCCAAAAACACAAAAGATTTGTTTTGTTTTTTCTATAAATCCTGTACCCGCGGACTTTAAATAATAGGATCCAGTGTTGTCCTCACCTGGGCTAGTCTTTCACTAGCTTTTGGCTTCTTGTCGTTGGCATCTTTGCTGTGGTAAGCTGGCTGTGCTGCTTGCGGCTTCACAGCCGGCTACCCACTGCGCATGGGCGAGCTGTGCTGCAGTGGGGAGGAAGAGGAGAAATTCTGCTTGGATCGTCATGGCAATCCAAGCAGAAGTGGGAGAGGGTACCTATCAAGACTAGGTACTCATTCCCCCTGAAAAAAATGATCTGCCAAATGGCAAAGGAGGGGGGAGGAGACCTAAGAACCCTTTCACACTGGGGCAGTGTGGGCGGTAGCGGTAAAGCGCCTCTAGTTTTAGCGGCACTTTACTGATGTTATAGTGGTGCTTTTTTGCCCGCTAGCGGGACGTATTTAACCCCCAAGAAGGGGTTAAAAATGCCCGTGGTGCAGCGCTTCCGAAGTGCTGCCCATTCATTTCAATGGACAGGGGCGGTTTAGGAGCGATGTATATACCCACTCCCGCACCACCCCAAAGATGCTGTTTGCAGGACTTTTGTTTCCCATCCCACAAGCGCACCGTCCCAGTGTAAAAGCACTCAGGCTTTCACACTCGGGCTGCAGGGGAGCCAGTTTTCAGGCACTTTACAGGCGTCATTTTAAGAGCCTGAAAACTGCCCCAGTGTGAAAGGGGTCTTAATGTGAAATTTACTCTTTTGGGTGCAGCTCCACATTGATGTTACACTGAAACTGAAAATAACTCCATGCCCACAGTTTTGTCATAGAGGGAAGAAGAGTAAATGGATATCCACCAGCTGCTAAATTGTTCTGGTTTGAGTCAGAGCAGATTTGTCAGTTATCTCCTCTAGCCTTCGTTTACATTGAAAGCGGCTTTGAAATTGTACGATTTCAAAGCAGCATGCCCGTGCAACTTTGGGTGTGACTTGAAAGACATCTGTGCACAGATTTCTATTGAAGTCGCACCCCGAAATCAGGAAAATTAGTGCAGGAACTACTTTTGCAAATCGGTCTGACACCGCAAAGTTGCACCAATTGGAACAGTGCCATTGCCGGCAATAGGCTGTGACTTGTTATGCAATTTGACCTCTCAAGTGTGGTGATGAGCAGGCTCTGCTGCTAGGAGTCATTCTTCTAATTTGCGCAGACAAACAAGCTGTGTTGAAAGCCTCTGTGCGGTAGGGGTCTCTATGAGCTGCTTATTTTGGCCATTTTTGTGTAGATCATTCCTCCTAGCTGTTTAAAGCAGTATTAACCACTTCAGCCCCAGAAGGATTTCCCACTTTAGGACCAGAGCCCTTTTTGCGATTCGGCACTACGTCACTTTAACTGACAATTGCGCGGTCGTGCAACGTTGTACCCAAGCAAAATTTGCGTCCTTTTTTTCCCACAAATAGAGCTTTCTTTTGGTGGTATTTGATCACCTCTGCGTTATTTCTGATCACCGCTATAAACAAAAGAAGAGCGACAATTTTGCAAAAAAACCCAAATTTCTTACTTTTTGCTAAAATACAAATCCAGAAAAAAAAATATAAAAAAAATGTTTTTCCATCGGTTTTGGGCGATTTAGATTCTTCCTCATAATTTTGGTAAAAAAAAAAAAATCGCAATCGGCGTTTATTGATTGGTTTGCACAAAAGTTGCCGCGTTTACGGACGATGAGAATTAATTTCTGGGGTTTTTATTTTTTACTAGTAATGGCGGCGATCTGCGATTTTTATCGGGACTGTGATAGTGCAGCGAACATGTCGGACCATTTAGACACTTTTTTGGGACCATTGGCATTTATACAGCGATCAGTGCTATAAAAATGCACTGATTACTGTATAAATGTCATTGGCAGTGAAGGGGTTAACCTGCAGGGGGCGCTCTAAGGGTTAACAGTGTTCCCTGGGAGTGTTTAACTGTATGTGAGCTGGCCTGGCTGGGGAAAGGGGATGATCATGGCTTCCATATAGAGAAAGCCTGTGATCACCGCCCTTCCCCCTCTATGAGAACGGAGATCCGTGTTTACCTACACGGACCTCCATTCTCTCACTGCGGTGGGGCCATCGCGGGTAGCGATCAAGTCCGCCCTACCAGCACCCTGGCACCCCCGGAACACAGTGGGCACGCGAGCGCGTCCCCGGCGGCGCACGCTCACAGCACTAATTATCGCAGCCGCTGTCATATGATGGTGGTTTGCGATAACGAGCCACCTTGCCGCTGTCAGACTGCGATCGGCAAGTGTTTAAGAAGTTGTAAAGGCTGAAGGTAAAAAAAAAAAAGGTCAGTGTGCAGCGCCTCCCTCAGCCCCATTACTTACCTAACCCCGATCTTGATCCAGCGATTTGCACAAGATCCAATGCACTCCCGAGTCTCTCCCTCCTGATTGGCCGAGATGCAGCAACAGGAGCCAATCACAGCCAGTGGGGGGGCGGTGCTGAGCTGTACCCTCTGTGTCTTATGGATGCAAAGAGCCGGCTCAGGAGCAAGTGGCTTGCTATGAGGCACTCGGCAAGGAACCCCAAAAGAGGTGGATCGGGGCTGTTCTGTGTAAAACCACTGCACAGAGCAAGTAAGTATAACATGTTTGTTATTATTGTTAAATCATGTTTTTTTTGTTTACAATCACTTTTAACTCATAAACATTTATTATATTGCAGATTACCAATTCTGAGATGTGATGGATGAATTCGTTTTCTTTTTGAGGCTCTCTTTCTTCTAATTTCATCTGACGATCTGGCCAGCAAGTCTGTTGTTTTTCACAAGCTATCGAGCAGAATGTATCAGTTTATAGGGATGTGGCAAACTAACCGCTGGCAGGCTGATTAAAATGATCAGCTTTTATTTATTCACGTAAAACATTTATCCCATAAAAGATAAAAACTGTTTGCTGTTACTAATTACAAAGTGTGAGCTGGAGTTTGGCTTCAGTTTGTTATCTAAATCTGCAAATACATTTAACTCTACCCTCCCCCCAGACTGGCAATGCTGTACCTCCTGTGCTCATTCATCCAGAGTTGTGTCTCACTAAAATGGGAGGTGTGTTACTGGCCAGATCCCCAGGTGAAAACAGAGGGATAAAGCCAAAGAAAAGAAAACTGATACAGCCACCACATCTAATGATTGGTAGGCTGCAGTGTAATACATTTTTAGTTTTGGGATTAACCACTTCCTGCCCGCCTATAGCAAAATGACAGCCGGGCGGTGGTTCAGTTATCCTGATAGGATAACCCGCGGGGGCGCGCATTGCGGCAATCGGTGGTGCAGTGTGTCAGGTCTGACACCGATCTTGGTAAAGAGCCTCCGTCGGAAGCATTTTACCATGGCTGATCACAATGTAAACCGGAAGAGCCATGTATTGGCTTTTCCTCTACTCACGTCTGCAGAGTAGATGAGAGCCGATCGGCAGCTCTCCTGACAGTGGGGGTCTGCGCAGATTGTTTATCAGTGCATCCACCCAGGGATCACCACCCAGGACCACCAGGGATGTGCCTACTTTGGACCACCAGGGAGCCCACCCAGGACCCCCAGTGCCACCTATCAGTGCCCATTAGTGCCGCCTATGAGTGCTCATCTGTGCCACTAATCAGTGCTGCATATCAGTGCCACCTATCAGTGCCTGTCAGTGCTCCTTATCAGTAACCATCAGTGCTGCATATCAGTGCCCATCAGTGCCGCCTCATCAGTGCCAATCAGTACTGCCTCATCAGTGCCCATCAGTGAAGGATTATTGACAAAGTTTTGTGATAAAAACAAAGAACAACTTTTTTTTCAAAATTTTTGTTCTTTTTTTATTTGTAGCGCAAAAAATAAAAACCACAGAGGTGATCAAATGCCACCAACAGAAAGCTCTAATTCTGGGGAAAGAATGATTAAAATTTTGTTCGGGTACAGCGTCACACGACCGCGCAATTGTCATTCAAATTGTGACAGAGCTGAAAGCTGAAAATTGGTCTGGGCGGGAAGGGGAGAAAATGCCCAGTATTGAAGTGGTTAATATCGCTTTAAAGAAAGGGCTTAGCCAAAATGGCTTTTACAACCATGCACAGAGTGGGCCAACGCCATAAAGTGGAACTTTAGTCCTGAATTTTAAAAATAGGTGGACAAGCAGGAATTTTAATGCAGAAGAAACAGGGTTTGAGGTTAGGTTTGAGGAACATCTCAGTCAACTTCAGTATCTTGGCTGTGAAAGGAGATGCAAAGGCAGAAGTTTTTTATCTTAATGCATTCTATGCTTTAAGATAAAGAGCCTTCTGTGTGTAGCAGCCATCCTCCGCCCCCTAATACTTACCTGAGCTCCATCTCTATCCACCGATGTCCACAAGTCCCTCGGCCGTCCGAGACTCTCCCTCTTGGTTGACTAAGACATTGGCTCCAGCTGCTGTCAAAGTCAGTTAGCCAATCAGGAGAGGGGGCAGGGCCGAATGGCAGCCCCCATAGCAAGAGAAGAGGATTCAGGCTGCCCTGTGCAAAACCACTACACAGAGCAAGTAATTATAACACGTCTGTTTTTTTTTTAAAAAAAGATATTTTACAATCAATTACTTTAAGAAGGTATAATATTTATATTTCAAAAACAAAAGCTGTCAGCTGCTGGAGTGCTGGGGGAGAGCTGTGGAACATGTGGACTTGGTGGCAGGGTACCAGGAGAGGGACCAGGAGCAATCCAATTGACCATCTCTATTACAGAACACTCCAAGCAGGGACCACCAGTATCCAGCATGCAGGAAAAGTCTTAATCACCATGTTGGAATCGGCCAGAACCTAAAGGGCATACTTCTATTTTGCTAAACCTATTGGGAAGATGATGCAATGTCTAATGTAGTAGATCTCTGAAGGCTTTTAATATTGTGAACCTGTATTCACAAGCATAGCTCCCATGTAATTGTTCAGGTCTGGTATACTGTAGATTTGTGTAAATCATTTTACTATTTAAAGCAAATGTGCTATGCACAAAACTGTGTCTGCATGTATTTATTTTGTTCAGCTTCTCTGAGAGGGATGATGGCATTTGCCTGTATTTGCATACTGAACCAAGGTTATAAGTGTGCGCACGGGAGAAAAACAAATGATACAACACAAAGCATTTCTTCCATAAGCAATTTTATAATTTAAAGTTATAAAAGTAAAACCTTTCCATTTCAATCTGCGGACACTTTAATTTTCTACAACTTTCTGAAAAATCTTTGCAAAGAGGCACAGTTCAAAAGGCAGGCATTCCTTGCAAAAGGGGTTTCAATTTTTGGCGATAATAGGACTTATTACAACTCCAATATTGCGCAACCATTCATAATGTTGGCAGACACTACCATCCAGGAACACATGCAACAAACAACAGTTCTTCTACTGAATGGGACTGATTTTATCACTGCCACAACGGGGGGGGGGGGGGGGGGGGGGGG
>BLSH010017365.1:117497-153290 GCA_018402905.1 Glandirana rugosa | reverse complement strand
TTTCGCCAGGCAGGTGCATTATAGCAACATTTTATACCATTATTAACCAGTTCAACCCTGGAAGGATTTCCCACTTTAGGACCAGAACACTTTTTGCGATTCGTCACTGCATCGCTTTAACTGACAGTTGCGCGGTCGTGCGACATTGTACCCAAACGAAATTGAAATAGAGCTTTCATTTGGTGGAATTTGATCCCCTCTGCGTCACTTCTCCTCACCGCTATTAACAAAAAAAGAGCGACAATTTTGAAAAAAAAAAAATTTTTGCTGTAATACATATCCAAAAAAAAAATGTATTCATCAGTTTTGGCCGATATTCTTCATCATATTTGCGGTTAAAAAAATTGCGACTGACGTTTATTGATTGGTTTGTGAAAAAGTTGCCTTGTTTACAAACCATGAGAATTCATTTATGGCATTTTTACTATTTTTTTGTTTTCCTAGTAATGGCAGCGATCTGCGATTTTTATCAGGACTAGTCAGACAGCGGACATGTCAGACAATTTTTAAACTTTTTTGGGACCAATGACATTTATACAGCGATCAGAAATTTAAATATCCACTGATTACTGTGTAAATGTCATTGGCAGTGAAGGGGTTAACCTGCAGGGGGCGATCTAGGGGCTGTGTTCCCTAGGCATGTTCTAACTGAGGGGGCTGGGCTGCCAGGGGCATAAGAGATCTAACTGATCCCAGTGACAGGGATGGATCAGTAGATCTCTTACATGCCGCCTGACAGAATGGAGAACCGCCGTGTTTACATCGGCGGTTCCCCGTTTTTCTTCTCTGGCAGGCAATCGGAGGTAGCCAGCGGACATAGTGTCTGCCAGACCCGCGGCCACACCGTTTATGATGGCGATTCACGGGATTGTGCCACTCTGCAGCAGTGACTGTACGCGAGCCAGTCCGGAACCGGTTAATAAGGGTGTAACATGTTACAAAGGTGAACTTATCCTTTAGGATATGGACTCCATGGTTGGAACATTACAGCCATATGAGCCTTAACCGCTTGCTTCTTTTGTTGTAACTCATCCATGCAGTTAACACTGGAGCTAAACGGACAGCCAAGTCCCATGGACCCCTCCTCTGTTTCTCTACTACAATATGCAACCCACAGTGGCATAGTCTAAATGAACATATTTTCCCTCATCTCAATGCATAGTGGCTATATGACCTACCCGAGAGGGGTTCCTATCAGGGTGCACAGTTCCCACCCTAGACTACCTCGAGAAGGATCATGCACTATATTGCAAACTGGGTAGGTATACTGCAACCGCAAGGTCTCTTCCAGGTGAAGATTTGAAAGCAGATTGGGATGTGCTGTTCAAGCTCTTTTGAGGAAGCACAAAGAAATGGGCAATGTTCCAGTCTATATATGCAGTGATCAGCCAGGGAAACTTAATGCAGCAGATGAAAGACACATCATGTTTACTTCCCTTCGACACTGGAAGATATCCAGCAGTGCAATCCACACAGAACTAGTGAAAACCAGTGGGACCCAGTTACACATATCTACTGTCTGGATAAGTCTGGATAGAAGTGGTCTTCATGGAAGAACTGCAGTAGAGCCATACCTCAGACATGGAACAAGGCTAAGTGACTCATCTATGCATGAAAACATAGGGAGTGGGGTGCAGAAAAATGGCAGCAGGTGCTCTGCACTGATGAATCAAAATTTGAAATGTTTGGCTGTAGCAGGAGGCAGTTTGTTCACCAAAGGACTTGAAAGCAGTACAATAATGAGTGTCTGTAGGCAACAGTGAAGCATGGTGGAGGTTCCTTGTAAGTTTGGGGCTGCATTTCTGCAAATGGAGTTGGAGAGTTGGTCAGGATCAATGGTGTCCTCAATGCTGAGAAATACAGCAGATACTTATCCATCATGCCAAACCATCAGGGAGGCATGTGATTGGCCCAAATTCATTCTGCAGCAGGAAAAAGTCCCCAAACACACAGCCAGGAGTCCTGGAAGTTATGGTTTGGCCCCTAGAGAGCCCTGATCTCAACATTGAGTCTATCTGGGATTACATGAAGAGACAGAAGGATTTGAGGCAGCCTTCATCCAAAGAAGATCTGTGGTTAGATGTTTGGAACATCCTACCTGCCGAGTTCCTTCAAAAACTGTGTAAAAGCGTACCTGAAAGAGTTGATACGGTTTTAAAGATAAAGGGTCCATGCACATTGGACCTAAAAATTGCTGCTTCTACAGGAGCTTTGTGTTTTGCCTGTAGAAGCAGCTGAATGTTATCCTATGTGTGCACATTAGGTCGATTACAGTCATATTTGAAGCTCAACATTTAGACACAGGAAAAAAAAGACCCTTCTGGTTTGCGTTTTTGATTGGAGCTTTGTGGCAGGGAAAAAAAAAAAGGCTAAACTCTCCTTACAGTGTGTACAAAAACGCTCTATATGAGCGTTTTTTCTGCCAAGGGAACTGGCATTTTTTTTTTAAGCCCAGTGTGCATGGAGTCAAAGAGTAGTCACATCAAACATTGATTTGAATTTCTCTTCTGTTCATTTACTTTCCATTTTGTTAATTGCTAAAAAATAAGCTATTAACACTTCCATTTCTGAAAGCATCCTTAATTTACAGCATTTTTTCACAGCTGCCTAAAACGTTTGCACAGTAGTGTACATTGCAACGCTATCATGGAGAGAGCAGGAGGCACTAAGTGCCGGTTCACACAGGGGCGACTTTTCAGATGACCTAGTCACCTGACAAGTTGCGCTTCATGCCTTACAATGGAACCGTTCTAATAGGAGCGACTCAAGTTGCTCCGACTTAGAAAAAGGTTCCTGTACTACTTTGGGGCGACTTGCATTGACTTCTATACAGATGCCGTTTGCAAGCTGCGCTGAGGTCGCGCTGTACAGGGTGGCTTCAAAGTCAGATGAGAATCGGCGACTTTGAAGCTGCTCCTGTGTGAACCGGCACTTAAGCACACTGCAAGTCTATGAAGAGGAGTAACAGAATTTTTTCTTTAAGCAAAAGAGCTAAATTATGGGACACAGAATAGTACTCTGAAACACTGGTTTACACTGCTGCAGGAAAATTGGACACTGGCAAAGCAAGGCTGTAATGGCAACCCCTTATAACCCCTACCACTCCCAGCATGCCTCAATAATAATAAATATCCACCTAGGGAATAAAATAGGCTATGGTCCTCAAAACAACTTTATGTAGCACAAGAAAGGGTTCTTTACAAGATACAGCAGGCAAATCAGAAACTCACCTGCAGAAGTAATGACAATGAGAAAGGCAGCTTTGCAAGAAATATCTCTAATTGATTCAAATGGAGGTTTTTGAAGTGCCAACAAAAACAGGTTGAGATCCCAATGAATCAATGGAAAATGTATAGGGGGAACAATGTGAGCCACATGCTTTCCAGTTGGGAAGGATTGAACCAATCCCATGGAGTCACCAGGGAATCCACAGGAAGGCCAAAATATCCCTGGAGCTGGAGACAAACCTGTCCACAATTGCTCGGTCATGCAACGCTGTACCCAAATAAAATTTATTACATTTTTTTCCCCACAAGTAGAGCTTTCTTTTGGTAGTATTTGATCACCACCGTGGTTTTTATTTTTTGCGCTATAAATGAAACAAGACTGACAATTCTGAAAAAAAAAAAAACAACAATAATTTTTACTTTTTGCTATAAAACATATCAAGTAAAAAATCAAATTTTTTCATAAATTTAGGCCAATATGTATTCTGCTACATAATTTTGGTAAAAAAAAATCCCAACAAGCATATATTGATTAGTTTGCACAAAAGTTATAGCGTCTACAAACTATGGGATATATATTGGATTTTTTATTTATTTATGCTAGTAATGGCGGCCATCACCGACTTATAGCGGGACGGCAATAGTATGGTGGACAGTCTGAAACTGACAAATTTGACACTTTGTTTGAACCAGTGACACGAATACAGTGATCAGTGCAAAAAATATGCCCCGTTACTGCACTAATGACACTAGTTGGGAAGGGGTAAAACATCTAGGGGGATCAAAGAGTTAAAAAGTGTGCTTAGCCAGTGTTTTTGTGTGTACTATTTTGTGCTTTTACTATGGGATGTGATGTCGCAGGGAATAAAAATCTATCACTTAACCGCTGACAGGACAGAGCTCTGCCTTGCTTACATAGACCGAGTTCTGTCCGGTCTTTCTCCTCACCAATCAGAGGGTGCCAGCGGACATCCATTTGCTAGCACCCGCTGATCCGCTTGTGCTGTCTAATCACAGCACAGACGGGTCACCGGGGCGTGCGTGCCCCCTACAGGGAAGTGCCAGATCACGTACTAGGTAGAAGAGCTGCTCTGCCGTCATACATCTAAGCAATGCGGTCGGCAAGCAGTTAATGTACATCTAAAGGCAACATACATATTTCATTAAATTCTCATATAAACACCTGAAAGTTACACATGGTAATAAACATAACAACTGAAATTATTATTTTCCTACCATGTAGCTACAAGTGTGGTCTATAATCTCTCATTCATTTCTTCTTTGCAATACGCTGCTAGAGATGATGGGAGAAGTTCAGCAGAGCTCAGATGTCATTTCCTTTCAGTGAAGTGACTTGTCTCTCCAACAGACCTCCAGCTTTCTATGATGCTCAGTCTATTTTACATAACACACACCCATCTGCCAATCGATAGCTGGGTGTGTGCAGGGTTTCCGTTGTGCAACGGCTGAACACAATGATTACTGCTAGAGGCTATAGCCACCAGCAGTAATTTAGTGTAAAATATCAGACAGACTGTTTGTACCCAAGTCCATAGATGCATCACAGCATGCATATTCCCCCCTCTAATGCTTGCACTCTGTACGTTACACACTCCTGAACTATGTATATTACACATTCCTGAACCCTGTACACTGTTACCCACTGCTGACCCTTGAACTACGTACATTACACATTCCTGATCCCTTAACTATGTACATTACCAGCTCCTGACCCCTGCGCACATTTTTTATTGCGTTGCATCGGTCAGTAGCACTAAGATGCTGCTGACCTAAGCACTAAGATGCTTTGGTCATGAATTCAATATTTCCACTGATCAGATTATGAGACTGCAATATGAAAATAGGGATTCAATCAAAAACGATCACATCTTCCAACTATCTATCAAAATCCACTTCCTGTTAGTGTGGGGCATACGCCCCTAAGGGATCTTCAGGAACTGGGTTCCGCCACATGGATGTACCTCAGCCCTGGACTTCTAGAGCACTCTGCCGCTAACATATTGCACAACATACCTAGGTAAGTGCCAAACGTAAGATTGAGTGTCCAGAGGGTGACATTACAGGCTGGACTTCTTCTCGGCAGCGTCTAGGTATAGTCCCTTGTGGAAAAGCTGTGAAGTAACTGTCCTGGAATCTGTAAAGATGAGCCCCAGTGGCTCTGCAGCAACTGAAGAATCTTTCTAGAAGTAAAAATGTCTTGATTAAAAGTGAAAAGCATTTGATTTACCTTTTCCTGGAGTACAGCACAGCACAGCACATAGGCAACATAGTTGGTAAGGTTGAATAAAGGACACTAGTTCCTCCAGTTGAACCTGAGTGTGTATGTGTCTACTATTTTCCATATCCCTGTACATTGCACTCACTAAGAAACACATCTAAAAGTTTTTTTGAATTTACCTGCTATCTCTGCTGACACCAACTGTGGAAGCGAGTTCCACAACTATACCGCTCTAGCAGTAAAGAACCCCCTACACAGTTTGAGATTTAACCACTTCTCTTTCAACTTCACTGTGTGTCTACGTGTTTGGCCATAAACTCATTCAGCTTCCCATAGGAGGAGGACGTCGTCTATGTACCTTTTAAAGAGGATCAGCTCCGGTCTAGGTCCCTTACAGACGACATCCTCCTATTAGGCCATAAACGAGTTAGCCATGCTGGGCGCAAACTTGGCCCCCATGGCCACCCCCCTATTCTGCAAATAATAGGACCTACCAAACCAAAAATAATTATGCCCCATGGCAAACTCCAAGAGACTCAGAATAAAATCCCTCTGGACATTAGGGATGGTATCAGACCTTAGAAAATGTTCTACTGCATCACAACCATGTCGATGCAATATAACAGTATATAATGATGATACATCCACAGTGGCATGAATATAAATATCCTTCCATTCCGCCAATTTAAGAGCATTAATGACTTGTGTAGAATCTCTAAAAAAAGATGGAGTTTTAACCACCAAAGGCTGCAAAAAGTTATCAATATATTCACCTATAGTGGAGGTAACCGAATCAATGCCACTTATGGTTGGCCTACCAGGGGGGTGAACAGGATCCTAATGCACCTTTGGTAGGTAATAAATAGATCACCGGCACCCTTGGGGCCACAGGGATCAGAAAGGCTCTCTCTTTTTCGGAAATATTTCTTTGGTAACCCTCCCCTACCAAGGACATAAGCTCCTTTTTAAATTTAGAGGTGGGGTTCCCAGATAGTAATTTCAAAATTTCTGTCTAATATGCCTCACTATAAAGGATCACAATCCCACCATCTTTGTCGGCAGGGCGTACTACAATGTTGTTACGTTCCTTCAGAATATCCAAACCCTTCTTAAACATAAATTCTCTCCTATTAATTTTAATTTGTAATTGCTCCAAGTCTTTAGTAACCAAGTCCCTGAATAATGAAATTGAGGGAGCCAAAGGTCCTGGGGGATTAAACAACAAAGCGTTAGATAAATGAGAATTCCTAACATCTGTAGTCATCATTTCGAAATCACATCTCTTAATACTGATTTTCCAAATGTACTTCTGAATATCAACAAAAGTTTTGAATTTATTTAGTGATCGTGATGGAGCAAATTTCAAACTGTGATTCAGTATATGTTTTTCTTCTGCTGTAACAATGACTGTACTTAAATTAAACAGGCCAGAATCTTTCAGACCCGCCTTCTTTTTTGAGCGGACCCGCCTCCCCCTCGGGAGCCCCTTTTGGATCTATACTTCTTTTTAGATTCATGGCCCCAGGAAAAATGGTCGTTATTAGAATTACCATTAGACAAGCCACCTCTTCCTACATAATTAAGTCCATATGAATGATTCTGCTGATGCCAATAGTTAGTGCCAGAAGGCCACCTTGGGGAATAATCCTACTACTGATTATATTGAGGTACCCAATAGGATGGGTGTTCAGTAATGTACCTCTCCTCCCCTTGGAAATGATCTCTACCACTTAATGGATTAAACCGATTAAAAGGTAGTGGTAGGATGAGGATTAGGGGGGACTGGACGACCCCCACCTCTACTCCGTCCCCGGGAACCCTCCCTTAGGTTGAGAGCGAGGGAGCTGGGGATAGTTAGACCCAGAGTTTCCAAACCCTGGAAGGGGCTGAGGTGCACCAGGGGGACAAACTTGGGTTTGACTAATTAAATCCCTTGCCCCACCCTGTTTGCCTGTAACTCCTATCACTTCCTTAGTCTGCCATTTAAACACAGTATTGCTTTAATAATCTGATAAATCCCTAAGATACTTATTCCTCTGCTCTATCTCCTCTTTCTCAAGGTGTTTCCTTAGAGCCTCAGATCTTTTTTTAAGGTTAAGGAGGAACTGTACCAACCAAGAGGATTTTCTGCATGAAGCTTCTGTCCTTAAACAGCGATTCCTTGAGAAGGGTCATGAGTCTGATAAGTTGGATGGAACTTTGAAATATGCCTTTGAGAAAAAAAAGAGAGGATCTTTTACTACCTAAAGTAATAGACCAGGATGATGGCTTCAAGTTTGACCTCTACCACGTATTCCAGGACTATGAGGTCAAGAGGATTGTGCGGAAACATTGAGTACTGCAGAGTGATAAAGTTTTGGAACCACATCTCCCTGACAACCCTTGTGTGGTTTGTGGGGGTGTTCCCCTGTTGAGACTGCAGATAGCACCCAATGTTATAGACCCGCCCAAACAACTTTCTTTTTTTCAAAGCATGGGAGGTTTCTTTCCTTGTAGGAAATGCTCAGTCTAAGATAAATCAGCTTAGATATGCAGGAAAATTGACTCTTGCGTCTCCCTCCACTCGTGAGCATTTTTCTATCAAGCCCTTTACTACATGTTCATCCAAAAATGTTGTGTATATTATCCATTGTCCATACGGTCTTCAGTATATAGGTCGCACTGTCCGCATGCTATGGACAATATTGAATGAGAATGTAGCCAATATAAGGAAAGGGTTCCCTTAGCATAGCTTGTCTAAGCATTATGCTTTGCAACATAATCGTAATCCTGAGGGTACCATCTTTTTAGGAATAGACAGATTTACTAGTCATTGAAGGGGTAGCAATTTAACCACTTCAGCCCCAGAAGGATTTCCCACTTTAGGACCAGAGCACTTTTTGCGATTCGGCACTGGCTCTTTAACTGACAATTGTGCAGGCATGCGACGTTGTACCCAAACGAAATTTGCGTCCTTTTTTTCCCACAAATAGAGCTTTCTTTTGGTGGTATTTGATCACCTCTGTCATTTCTGATCGCCGCTATAAACAAAAGAAGAGCGACAATTTTGCAAAAAAAACCCCAAATTTCTTATTTTTTGCTAAAATACAAATCCAAAAAAAAAAAAATTATATAAAAAACATTTTTTTTCCATTGCTTTTGGCCGATTTATATTCTTCCTCATATTTTTGGTAAGAAAAAAAATCGCAATCAGCGTTTGTTTGGTTTGCGCAAAAGTTGCCGTGTTTACGGATGGTGAGAATTAATTTCTGGGTTTTTTATTTTTTTACTAATAATGGCAGTGATCTGCGATTTTTTGCGGTACTGCGATATTGCAGCGGACATGTCGGACCATTTTGACACTTTTTTGGGACCATTGGCATTTATACAGCGATCAGTCCTATAAAAATGCACTGATTACTCTATAAATGCCATTGGCAGTGAAGGGGTTAACCTGCAGGGGGCGCTCTAAGGGTTAACTGTGTTCCCTGGGAGTGTTCTATCTGTATGTGGGCTGACCCTGCTGGGGGAAGGGAGTGATCACGGCTTCCATATACAGGAAGCCTGTGATCACAGCCCTTTCCCCTCTATGAGAACGGAGATCCGTGTATACATACACAGACCTCCGTTCTCTCACTGCAGAGGGGCCATCACGGGTAGCCGGCAGCGATTGAGTCCGCCTTACCCGCTCCCTGCCCCCCCCCCCCCCCGGACACAGTGAGCGCGCCTTCCGGCGGCGCACGCTGACAGCACTAGTTATCGCAGCCACCGTTATATCACGGCGGTTTGCGATAACGAGCCACTCTGTCGCCGTCAGACTGCGGTCGACAAGAGGTTAATCAGAGAGGTTTCCAGCCTAGAAACGAGGTGGATTTATCAAGCTAAAACCTACACCCAATTCGGTATGAATATCGAATGGGATATTAATGCATTCATTAATAGCTGAGTATATATAGATGATTATTATTTAGAGTTTTTTATATATTGATGTAATATTTTTAACTACCACAAGATGGTGCTGCTCCCTGGTACATTCGCTCTTAATGGACTTAAAGTGATACTAAAGGCTCATATTTTTTTTTTCTTGTCATACTCACCTCCTCTGTGCAGCGGTTTTGCACAAAGTGGCAACCCCGTCTTCTGGGGTCCTCCTCTTCTCGAGTGACCACACTTCCCTGGGGTCACCCGTGCAGGCGCGCTCCCAAGTCCTGCTGTTGCGTGTATTCACACAAACTAAAATGTTACTATTTTCATTAATGCTTTTATGCACCTTATTTTATTGTGAATGGCCTTTGGTTGTATTTCTGCGTTTCTGGAATGCAGCCAATATCCAGTGTTTTTGCATAAGCCGTCCCTTATATAAATAGCCGTATCGTCTGCCAAGCCCCTGACATCATCTGATGACAAAACGCATAGGGAGGAGTTGGAACGTGTGATGCGATCACATGCTGGGACTCAGAGGCCATCTTTTGGTTTGAAACGCTGGTCATTTCTACATGCAAGTTTGTTACCTTAAAAATGTGAGTTGTATTCCTCTTGTTTATAATAAACCTTTATTGAAATGTCTGCGCAATGAGGATTGTTTTACTTATGTCTTGAGAGCGTTATTGTCGTGGTGGAGATATTGTTTGATATTCGTGCAGGCTGTTGATGGAGACTACCCCTGAATTGATATCCATTACCTGCTGATCCATGCTAGTGAAATCTTGCCCCGGTGGAGGTGATATCCTAAAGTGGAGGACAGGACTGCAGAGTTTGCCAACAGATATTACTTATTGCCTTCATATCTTTGCCTGAGGGTAAGAGTCAGTGTGATCGGGTGCTGGTTTCATGCACTATTGTCATAGCATAAGAACACCACTTCAACTGCTCATGAACTTTACATCTAATCATGGACTTTTAGGCCTCATACACACGGGCGTATATAAAAAAATAAACAAAACGTCGGGCCCGACGTCAAGGAAAAAAAGGCAACGTTTTTTGGCGTTATGTATTGACGTTTTTCGGCGTTAGTGAGCGTCGGCGTCAATAGGCGTTTTTTAAAACAAAATCATCCCTCTGCTATTTTTCAACCTAAAAACGTCGGCGTCAAAAAACGCCGGAAAACGCCGGTATAATAATAGGTGGCATATGGTGGCATATGTTGGCGTTTCTTGGCATATTGTGGCGTCGGTGTCAAAAAACGTCAAAATGTTACAGCCTCAGAACGCGATGGCCATGGGTTCTACTTTCTGCTCACTAACGCCGACGCCACCTACAGCTCAGAAACGCCGACGTTTTTATGGGGCCATTGACTAACATGGAGAGCTGCAAAAAACGCCAGAAAACGCCGGCGTCAAAAAACGTCCGTGTGTATGAGGCCTTAAAGTTTAGCGTTGCGCCTTTGCCTAAGCTACTGTTTATTGTCTCCAACAATATTGTGCTAGCTGCTGTATTTAGGATCTTTTAAGCAAACCCTAGCGCAATAGATGTGTGTTTTTCCTCACCTGAAGGTGGCAGCATATAGCCTATTGCCAAGGTTAAAAGGTGTCTGTGTCCTGTATTCTATGATTGTGAAATGCTGTTTCTGCCAGAGATATGCATCACAAAATCACGCACAGCGGCTGGCAGATTGGAGCCTTTGGATTTTGTAATATGTACTGAGATATAGGGCACCTATTCATTTAAAATTGAGAGTGGCCACTTTTTATTTGTTTTTTAATAAACTGTTTTTATTAAAATACTTCACCATGGAGGTTGCTTCCTTTCTTCTTTTATATTTTTGACATACCTTTTTTCCTGAGAGGAGCAGAGGCTATTCCTATTTCCTGGGTGCCAGATCCATACACCTACCTCAGCTTCTTTGATGGCTCATTAGTTGGTAATCAATTATCTTAACCATAGCTGAAAGTTCCTTGTTGGATACACTGATTTCTTGCACTAAGAGCGTTACATTGGGACGGTTTTGAGTGCATTTATCATCCCACTGAGAATTGATAGTGTATGGGCAATTGTTCACATTTAGTGAATTATTCCTGTTTTGTGTATTTATTTGGATTTTTGCACTGTGTCAAACAGTATTGTAGATAGTTCTTTTATTGCCACATATGATCTCACTGTTTATAATGTGTGAAGAATTGTTCATGATTTATACAAATTTTGTGCAGTCTTTCTTGTTTTGGGTTATTATTTGGATTCTTGCACTGCGAGTGTCACACGGTATTGCCAATTGCTTGCAGTTTACTACATAGGGTTATTTCATTGTTTATAGTGTGTATGCCATTGTTCATAATTTATACAATTTTTTCACAATGTGTGCAAGTACTTTTATTTATTTGCACTTGATTTTGTAAGCACTTTTTGTTTCTAATGCTGTTTGGAAAACATTACTTATTCAATCAGCGATTAGCGCGGCACTTTGATGCTTTTAAATGTGACAAGTAAAAGCGAATCTCACAGGTTTCCATTAAGGAGACCCTGTCACAAACTTAAAATACTGCAGGTGAAAGCACAGGAAAACTAAGCATTTTAAATGCTGACTTTCAGTGTTTTTTTTTAAATGTGCAATGTGCCTTTGGAATTGCTGGATAAATTGACTACTTCAGGATGAGTCAATTTCCTAGCATAGCTCCCTATCTCCTTGGACGTCATTGCCCCCTCCTCCTCTGGAAGAGACTAATTACTCTTTGTGCTGGCATAGCTTTTTTATATACCTTTTATGTAGCTGCCAAGGGAGCAGCAAAGGCGAATACTATAGAGTGTTATTTGACTTTTTGGGGCTGCTGATATCACATCCAAGAAGGCTCAGGGGTTTTGAATGTCTACATAAGGGAGGCTTCTACAGGTAAACAAAGTGCATAAAATGTTAAATGTGCATATATTATGTTAATATTTTTGTTGAAATCAATGGTCTGGCAAAAGGGTCTATTTCAGTATAATTTATACATTTTAGGCAACAATAAACCAATCCCAGTAAGTGTTTGCATTTTTTTAATAGAATGTATCACAGATGTAAAAAGCAATTTAACCTAGCCATACACAGAGCAAATGAAAGCCAGTTCCTGATGAACTTGGTCAAAATCATTACGTGGGTTGCCTGTTCAACAAAAAAATTGCTGGCTGAACACCGCTTGCATCCAATCAGATACAGGCACTCTTTAGGCATTCTGAAAGTCGACAGCGCTGGTCAGAATAAGACAGCCACAGCAGCGGGAGATTCGGTTAGCTGTGGATGGAGGAATCTCCCATTTTTTTTGTTCAGCCCTCAGGCTGATAGACAAAAATCTCTGTGTGTTTGTGTGCAGCCAGCTCTAGCCAAATTTTAATAAAGCTGGAACAAGTTGTTTTACCAAAAGCAAAACCACCGTGACCAATGTATCAAGTCCTGAACCTTATGCATGTATGGGAATCAGGACACTGAAAGAAGACAACCGATTGGATGCTCAAAGCTGTACTGCCCTATGGAAAAAAGGCTATTATATTAAATATTAACCAAACATAAAAGCAGTGATAACATATGGAAAAGAATTTATTTGACCAAGAATATTCCATAACGCCCAACAATTAGTTGGATTAGAGCAACAGCATTTTCTGATGTCAAGAGATTTTCATAGCTGCCAGCTCTGTTCTGCCTCCTCCGTTCAAAGTCTAAACATCACTCAATAGCCTGGACAAGACAATAACTGGAAAAATATGGTCACAGTGTTTCAATTCAGAGTGTTCTGCATATTGTGTAAAGCAGTGGTTCTCAACCGCAGTCCTCAAGTACCCCCAACGGGCCATGTTTTCAGGTCTTCCTTTACTTTGCACAGCTGCTTTAAATCAATATCAATGAAATGGTATTGATAAGATCTATTTTATCTAAGGGAAGTTCTCAAAACATGGCCGCTGGGGGGTACTTGAAGGTTGAGAACCACTGGTGTAAAGAAGCAGTGTAGCTTCTATACTACAGAATCACAGATACAACTGTGTCACATTCAGACGTCTGTGAACAAATATTAATTTATATTTCTAATAAATATATTTTAATTTTCTTTACATACAAGGGGAATGGAGCCTATATACTACAGAATGAGGGCAGACGTTCATTGGAGGATTATGAGTGGTGATACATCTTGCCGTCCCTCAATGGCTTGCCAAGACTCACCTGTGACTACTCTGCCAACAGATAAGTGTGGCACACATCTAATAAAAGTTCAAGTTCCATACCAAAAGAAAGGAGAAATCAACAAGGAAAGTTTTAAAAACAATTTGAAATCACAATTATAATAATTTCCAGCTAGGAAAGCTCTTTTTATCCCACTTGCACAGCTTGATTGTGTGCAAGAGATGCACAAATCTGTTGTTTTGTAGTTTTATATTAGGCCATGCATATCCTTAGCAGGCAGATAATGGCAAAAGATACTCCTGAATTTGATTATCTCCTGATGGAATATCTCACTTCAAGTAGGCCCATAAGCTAGAAGAGTATTGATGCAAAGTACACCGTGTTTTCCACTTTAATAAGCCAGGGGAGAATTGTACCAGGTCACAGTGCTACACAGATTCGCTCACGGACAGATAGCGGTCTCCACACCCACCATTTTTGAAGATGTCTATGGTCACTTGTAGTTAGTCACTTTACATGACCTATTCAATATCATAAGAACAAAAACATACCAGATATATTTTTGGTAACTAATTTGAGGAGTATAGAAGATTAAGACTGTTGTGGTACAAAACTACAAGTTTTAGCATTATCTAAGCAGAAATAACATCAAAGCAGTTCCATTTGGGGGGCTGACTTTGCAAAGGCCAAAAATACTTAACAGTCATAATTCTTTTTCCCTTTCAACAGCCTGTCAACAAAGAGACCCAGTTTTGAATACTTGCATTTTTACTGATAAGTTAGCCAATTTAAAGGCAGCAGATTAAGGCCACATTTGTGAATGGCTAACATGGTGCAAGACTAGACACTGATGATTAATAATGGCTAAATCTAAATAACTGGAATAAAGTAGTGTACTGTATTCCTGAGGCCCTACAGTCTTTCAGACCATCCACTTTCAATAAAAAGTTGGAAAGTCTAATACAATCTGAACACTTTAACAATGGTGGTAACTGAGCAAGACAGATTTTCATTGCGTAAGTAAAATTAACATTTTATAGGATGCTTGCATCTAGCAAAGACTATTCATATGTGGCATCTTCATTAAAGTGCAAGTTCACCTTTACAGAAAATCTATAAGGTGAACTTACACTGGACCCCCTCCCCATCGCACCTGATCAGGCTAATCTGGAGTATGGCGATCACCCGTTCTGACAGATCGTACAGCCACTTTGTCAGTCCGGGGATTTGAAATCCCAGCGGCTTTCTTTCCTCTTTGCCTGTGTTGACAGGACGGGCTACCCGGGTTCTGATTGGTAGGCTCCTATATGTAGCTCCTCACGAGGTACGTTTAGGAGATTAAGCCAAGGGGATTTCTATGCCCCGGACCGGTGAGGCAGCTATACGAGTTCTCCTAGCGGGTGATCGCCGGGCTCCAGGTCAGCGGGACCGGGTGCAATGGGGAGGGGATCCAATCTAAGTCCACCTTTCAGATTTTTCTGTAAAGGTGAACTCCAACTTTTCATACACTTTACATAGTTTGTTTGGGCCAAGCTGGCCCACATGAACTATGTCCTTCACTAACATGTGAGGCCGCTGGATGTGCTGCATAAACTTTAAGTAGCGCAGGCTACATACAGCATACCGAACTGTGTTCTGTGTTTGAGCCGAGACTTCCGGTCTTATACCCGGAATAAAAGAGTCTGTCTGAGGGGAGCTCAGTCATTCATAGAAAGCTTGGTATTCTAACAATGCATACAAAGCTTCTTCTGATTGGATAAGTCAGAGGTTGTGACATCAGCCCGCCTCTCTGGCACAGCCAATCAGAGGAAGCTTTGTATTCATTGCTAGAATACATTGCTTTCTCTGAATGGCTGAGCGCCGATCAGATAAACTCTGTTTCAGGCATGAGACAGAAAGTCTCTGCTTGAACCTGGAACACAGTGCAGTATGCTGTATCTATACTCATCTACATACAGTTAATGCAGCACATTGGGTGGCCTCACATGTTAGTTTGTTTGGTCCAGCTTGGCCCAAACAAACTATGTAAAGTGTATCAAAAGACTTTGTGTATATATAGCCAAAACATTTTTTTTGTATAGAATGTAGTAGAAGGGTTAAAAAGCCTGTCAGATTATTTTTTGCAGTCTGTGTCTTGCAGGGGATAATACAGTATACCTCAACTTCCTCCAGACCCAACAGGAAGTTAAAGGAAATCCTATCTTGAACTACGGTCAACAGAACATTTGTCTGCTTTGGAAGACTTCCCCTTATCTCTTGCTGTAATAACTCTGAAATTTAGGATTTCCATTTCGTTTCAGTGACAATGGTCATCAAGACAAATAGGGAGGGGTGAATCTCCACATCATGTACACAGACTGCAATAAAAACTTGGCAGAGGGTCCAACCTTTCCTCATTCCATTCAAAACTAAAAACCTTGCCTTTACATACAATTATTTAAAATAATGGCTCTATAAATCACTAAACATCACTAACAGCCTTGGTATTATATACATAAATGTAAGCCATACACTGCTTTCTTGTTATAATAGCTGAACCAAGCCAGTACTGTACAAAAACAGTTATTTGTGAAAATTGGTATAAACTATAAACCGATTAAAAAAAAATGCAGAAGTTTAGTATTTCTAGAGAAGCGCTGGCTGAATTGATTGGGTTAAGAAAATATATCATCTCATTTCTCAGTAGATATACCTCAAATTGACTTCATGTGTTCTACTGTTTTCAGGAATGCAGACAAAAAAAATTATATATGACAAGGTTCTCTCTCTAAATAAGATTTTGTATTACATTCATTAACCATGACTTACAACAAGGACCACAAAAAAAAGTGACAAATGTGTTTTTTTTTCCAACAAGTACTTGACAGAGCAGGGCTTAAGCTGATGAAAACATAACTAAACATTAACTAAAAAAAAAAGCTAGACGTGGTACTCAGGCCTAGGTGAGTCTGCCACCATTTCTCATATAAAGCCCTGAATAGTGTTACCCTCACCTATATACAATGGTGCCACCTTTCTGTAGGCTCGAATTGCCTATCAAATTGCAGTCTAATCACAGACTGCCAATTGACCTATGCCTCCAACGCCCTACTGTGCCAAAAGGCTGAGGGTAAAGAGCAACTCTGCCCAAAATGAATGCTCTGTTTTGGATGGAATGAGGCGGGATTTGATCCTATGTTGAACTATCTGGAAATCTTTTCTAGGACAAAATACATGAATATAAAGCCTTAGTAGAAACGTGTCATTCTTTCACTCCTTGGTTAGTTCTTCCTCAGTGCAGTCAATCTGAATAGGTTCAGCTTCAATGGTCTGGAACTAGCATGTAGCCTGTGAGCCATATTGGCGGTTTCCAACAAATGCATGACAAGCAGGTACTCCACTTTGAGACAGGTTCCCTTTATGGATCTGCAAAACCCCTGTGATCATAATTTTCTCTACTCTAGCTATAGCCACAACAGGGTCAGTTGTGCTTTATGCCAAGCAACACTGTTAAGGTAGTTCTCATAGCATCTGAAGAAAGAAAATCTGGTCTATCCATAGTAACCAGAGAATTTTTTCCACACTCCCATACTAAACAGGGAAATAAAATGTTTACTGTGGATAATACAGACAATCTAGCTCTTTCACCGGACACTTTGATAACGGAGGCCAATGACCACACAGGATGTGAGTGATAACATGAATATCATTGGCCCACTAGCATTGGAGTATATGAAGAAATAGGTGGGCCGAAGTAACAAAGCTGGCTTACAGAAAGCAAAATAAGCCTTGTCAAAGCCACAGTAGAAGTAATGGAGACCTTCCCAGTGGAGTTTTGTGGACTGTTCTGGAACTTAACACGGCCTCTTTTCACACCCCCCCAAAAAAGCAACCATGGATCATGGGTGGTTCCGAGTCCACAAAATGACTGTGTCAGGTGTGCACAGGTAAGTTGTCTACTGAATGTTATTTAGAACCTAGCATATCTCACACACTATACTCTAAACTGCATCAACAGCTATATACAGTTATATACTTTACTGCATGGGATTGAGATTTTTGTACCTGTCCATTCACAAAACCACCCGACATAAAGGAAACAAGGTAATAAATATACAGAGTTCCTGTTTCGCAGTCCTTGAGGTCAAACATGTTCAACCATGGAGCCATTTTCACGATCACAGTGCAAGGTATCCCGGTGTCATGGATGGCAATGTAATGCTGGAAGCCTTCTTATCCCGATGCATTGGTAAACATATCCAGTTGGCCCGCTCATGCATTTATCATCGTTATTGCACAATACATGAGGACCTGGGAAATCTTGGAAAGCGTAAGAGAAAGTAAAATGGAATTTCGTCCTGACATCTGCATTTATCCAGTATGACTAACAAAGCATGTCAGCTGCATGTGCTGAGACAGCTATCAACATGCGCCACAATGCACACTAGTAAAAATGCAGTAAAAAGGAAGTAGTCTTCATTTCATTCAGTCACCTTCAGTCAAAGTTTAAAGTTCAAAGACTCGAAGGATCAAAGTGCTCATGTATTCAGTAGGATATCTTCTTCTAGAGGAGCTTGAAACTGGCATCAACATGTGTCATCTTTCAACAGAAAAACAAGATAGAATATAATGTGCAGCAGAATCTAACAGACATAAAAACCAATATACAAACAGAAGTAATGCAGTTTAGGCTATAATGTACATATTTTAAACACTGTACTGAAATATTGGTTTTGAGTGGATTAAAGGATAAGTATGGAAATTAGAAAAAAAAAACAAAAACATTTAGACTCACCTAGGTTTATGCAGCTTCAATCTAATGCTGCAGCTGTCCCCCGTCGGCTCTGCACTGAGCAATCAAAGACCACTAATCGCTCTGTTCTCAGCGTTATGTGAGCAGAGAGCCAGGGACTGTCAGTCAGCTGCTCTGTGGATCAGACATATGGTAGGGATCTTTTCAGAGCCTGGACCAGCTATGTGACATTAACCCACTGTTGGCTGAAAAAGGATCATAGGAGTGCAGAACGAAATGCACTCCTGTGATCCATAAGAGAATTACAGCCAAAATAGCTATACTTCTCCTTTAATCCTCTTCAATATCAAGGCACTACCCCCTCTACCAGCCAAGTCCGCTAGTTTAAAGCGGAATTCCAGGTATGGCAATTTTTACATACAGTGGGGAAAATAATTATTTAATCCCCTACAGATTTTGTAAGCTTGCCCACTTACAAAGAAATGAAGGGTCTATAATTTGTATCATAGATGTATTTTAATCACTTGCCGACCAGCCGCCGCCATTATACGGCGGCAGGTCGGCACGTTCCCGTGAATGGCCGTTCTGGTACGTCGGCCCTTTAGATAGCTATAGCAGGCGTGAGCCCGCTGCACAGCGGGGGAGCTGTTGCGCGTGGCAGGCGGCCGCAATGTCCACGGGCCACCCGCGATCGCGGAAAAGAGAGGCAGCGTGGTGATCTGTCAATGTAAACAGGCAAATCCTCGTTCTGACTGGGAAGTAGAGAGAGATCTGCTGTTCCTAGTAATCAGGAACATGGTTCTCTCTCTACTCCTAGTCCCTACACTCCCCCCACAGTTAGAAACACTTCCCAGGGAAAACATTTTACCCCTTGATCGCCCATAGTGTTAACCCCTTCTCTGCCAGTGACATCTGCCAGTGACATTTACACGGTAATCAGTGCATTTTATAGCTCTGATCGTTGTATAAATGTCAATGGTCCCACAAAAGTGTCCGATCTGTCTGCCGCAATGTCGCAGTCCTGCTAAAAATCGCTCATCACCTCCATTACTAGAAAAAAAAAATGCCATAAATCTATCCCCTATTTTGTAGACTCTATAACTTTAGCGCAAACCAATCGATATACGTTTATTGCAATTTTTTTTACCAAAAATACGTACCAGACTACATATTGGCCTAAACTAATGAAGAAATTTGTTTTTTATTAATTTTTTTTTGGATATTTATTATAGTAAAAAATATTTTGTTTTTTGTTTTTTTGCAAAATTGGTGGTCTTTTTTTGTTTATAGCGCAAAAAATAAAAACCGCAGAGGTGATCAAATACCACCAAAAGAAAGCTCTATTGTGGGATAAAAAGGACATTTTGTCTGGATACATCGTTGCACGACCATGCGATTGTCCTTTTAAGCGATGCAGTGCTGTATCGAAAAAAATGGTCTGGTCAGGAAGTGGGTAAATCCTTCCGGGGCTTAAATGGTTAAATGATAGCGACAGAATATCAACCAAAAATCCACATGATACAAATGTTATAAATCGAGTTGCAGTTCAGTGAGTAAAATAAGTATTTGGTGGAGAAACCCTTGTTGGCAAGCACAGAGGTAAGACTTTCCTTATAGTTGGTTATCAGGTTTGCACACATCTGAGGAGGGATTTTAGTCCACTCTTCTTTACAGATCTTCTCTAAATCCTTAAGGTTTCTTGGCTGTCGCTTGGCAACAAGACGTTTCAGCTCCGTCTATAAATTTTCTAAGGTTTAAGGTCTGGAGACTGACTAGGCCACTCCATGAAATCTTGTATGGAGCTCCAGATCGAGGGCGATTGATGGTTATTTTGTTTTTCTTCCATTTGCGAATAATCGATCCAACAGTGGCCTCCTTCTTACCAAGCTTCTTGCTGATGGTCTCTTAGCCCATTCCAGGCTTGTGCAGGTCTACAATCTTGTCCCTGACGTCCTTTGACAGCTCTTTGGTCTTGCCCATGAACGTGAGGTTTGAATGGAAGAAAGAGATTCTGTGGACAAGTGTCTTTTATACACATAATGAGTTGTCGTTAGGAGCACCTTCTTAAATTGACAGGATTAATCTGTGTACCTGTTGCCAGTCTGTGGGAGCCAGAATTATTGTTGGTTGGTAAGGGATCAAATACTTATTTTACTCACTGACCTGCAACTCAATTTATAACATTGGTACCATATGTGTTTTCTGGATTTTTGGTTGATATTCTGCCTCTATCATTAAAAAGACACCTATGATAAAAATTATAGACTTTTAATTTCTTTGTAAGTGGGCAAACTTACAAAATAATTATTTTCCCCACTGCAGTTACATTGGTCAAAAAGTATGTATATGCTATACCTGTGGGATGCCCCAAAAGATGAAAATCCCTGCAGTAGGCAATGCTACTACAGCAATTGCTACTAGCTTGCGTGTCCTTGCCGAGTAGCTGCACTGCTGCTTTCTGAACGCAGGAGGTTGCTAACTAGGCACAGGTGCCATTTAGCAAACACTCAGCATCTTCTTAATAAATGCAAACCATTCTGTTTGCATGAGGTAGAGGCGAGGGGCATCACAACTGTTACGTTATTCAATCAGAGAACACTTTGCATCATTGTGGGAATGCAAAGGGTTCTTTGAATGGGGCCTGGGCTGAGCCAGTGACCTCCTGTGTTCACATCGCAGCAGGGAAGCCACTCGGCACAAGACCCAGAAGCTAGTGAACAACACTGTAGTAGTGATGCCTACTACAGTGTTTTCCAGCTTCCATGGGAATCCCACAGGTATGGCACATAGATACTTACATGTAAACATTGTCATACCTGGAATTCATCTTTAAAGAAAAACAGTTGATCATTTTTTTATATTTCAAACTGTTTATTAAAGTTTAAAGAGAACTCATACAGTAGAGCTGCACGATTCTGGCCAAAATGAGAATCACGATTTTTTTGCTTAGAATAAAGATCACGATTCTCTCACGATTCTCGCGGCGTAATATATTAAATATATAAAAAAATTGGGCTAAGATCACTGTTTAGGTTTTTGAAAGGGGTAATTTTTCCAAAAAAATTGCGTTTAAAAGTCTGCTGCGCAAACAGCGTGTGGCATAAAATATTGCAACAACCGCCATCTTATTCTCTAGGGTCTCTGCTAAAAAAAAAATATATATATAATGTTTGGGGGTTCTAAGTCATTTTCTAGCACAAAATAATGGATTTTTATTTGTAAACAGCAAGTGTCAGGAAAAATTTAGTCTTTAAATGGTTAAAGCAAACATCTATACAAGGGTAGTTCACTCAGAGTTCAATATCTTTGAAGTAAAATTACTTTGTAACTCTTATCAATGATGACTCAGAAGTTGGCTGTCTGCCCAGACTTGGCTCTCTCCCCTGAGGCTGCATTCACACAGGGGCGACCCGACTTCAGCGCGACTTCGCTAGGCGATTTAAGCGCAACTTTCAGCGCGACTTAAAGGACCTCAGGCGACTTTACAACATGACTTTAGCCAGGCGACTTTGCCTTGACCAATCAGAGAAGAGAGGGAGGGGGCTGCCTAAAAATAAATTCTATTCTTTTTAACTGTGAAGTCGCTTCCATATAGATGGGGATCCGACTTGGAGGCGACTTCTATTGAATTCTATGGGCACAAGTCGGATAGAAGTCGCCTAGAAGTAGTACAAGAACCTTTTCAGAAGTCGCCTTGAAGTCGGAGCAACTTCAGTCGTGTATATTAAGACGGCTCCCATTCATTTCAATGGGATTTCAAATGTCAAGCGACTTGGGGCGACTTGAGGCAACTCAAGTCGGATCGCAAGTCGCCCCTGTGTGAATGGGCTCTGAGACTCAAGTCGCTCCGACTTCAAAAGGCTTCAGGCACTTTTTATTGCTGTCAAGTCGCGCTGATTCGCCCCCCAAGTCGGATCCCATTAACTGCACTGAAAATCGCGGTAATGCCCAATGGAGATCGCGGGGGGGGGGGGGGTAGATCGAGATCGTGATCTTAATACGATTAATTGTGCAGCTCTATCATACAGTATGAGACAAAGTACACAATCGCCATCTGAGAGATTTCCAGCCAAAAAGAAAAAAAATGACCTTCTGAACATATACAACAATCATATACAGTATGTAGTGATAGAAAGTATTCTAACGTATCACAGATATAATAGAGCTAACGGTGTTACCTCACAGAATCCAATGCTAAGAACTTACTGGCTTACTAACTGTATGTAATAAAAATAACCGCATTTTGAACAGCACGTAACATGTCTGCTTGGACAACACATATTAACCACATCAGCCCCGGAAGGATTTACCCCCTTCCTGACCAGAGCACTTTTTGCAATACGGCACTGCGTTGCTTTAACTGACAATTGTGTGGTCGTGCAACGCTGTACGCAAACAAAATTTATGTTTTTTTGCTCACAAATAGAGCTTTCTTTTGGTGGTATTTGATCACCTCTGCGGTTTTTATTTTTTGCGCTATAAGCAAAAAAGAGAACGACAATTTTGAAAAAAAAAAACTTACGTTTTGCTATAAAAAATATCCAAAAAAAAAGAGAAATGTATAAAAAAACTAATTTCTTCCTCAGTTTAGGCCAATATGTATTCTACATATTTTTGGTAAAAAAATAAATCTCAATAGGCGTATATTGATTTGTTTGTGCAAAAGTTATCGCGCCTACAAAACAGGGGATAGATTTTGACTAGTAACGCAGCAATCTGCGATTTTTAGCGGGACTGCTACATTGCGGCGGACATATCGGACATTTTTTTGGAACCAGTGACCTTTATACAGCGATCTAATCTAGAAATAGCCACTGATTACTGTATAAATGTCACAGGCAGAAAAGGGGTTAACAATAGTGGTGATCAAAGGGTTAAATGTGTTCCTAACTGTATGGGGGGGGTGGCCTGACTGGAGGAGAGAGATTGTTGTTCCCCATCACTGGGAACAGACAATCACTCTCTGCTCCCCTGTCAGAACAGGGATCTCCTTTGTTTACAGTCGCAATTCCCCATTCTGCCTGTCTCGGGAGCAATCCCGGGTGGCCAGCAGGCCACGAGTCCTCCCCACCCGCTGATTGGTTCCCCCGCTAGCCAGTGGGCGCGTGAGCACACACACCACAGGTTCCCACGAGCGTCGTACAGATACAGTGATTCGCGGGAATGAGCTGACCTTCCGCACTTGACGTGGATGGGGGAATCTTCCCTACTAAGCTACTGTATTTTGACAGTGGAGAGACTCCCCTGCCATTACAATATACTGATCAGCACTGACGGCTACAGCCAGCGGCAGTGATCCAGTGGGGAAAAACCAACAGGCTTGTTGCACAGAAGTTTATTGGTAGATCAACTTCTGTGCAATCAGCCTGCCCATACATGGATCGAAATTCGGCTGGTTCCTACTGAACCAGCCGAATTTCAATCCATGTATGGCCAGCTTAACTGCATGCAGAGCTGGAGGAATAGTTTAAATTAGCTGAGTTTAATCCTAGCTTTATCGTCTGGGCTCTGTAAGTGTTTATTGTTCTAAGCAAAGCAGTTTAAGAGTTACTAAACCCAGGACCATTCATTCACTGTATCTGGTCTCTCACAGTACACAGAGCATGGAAATACAATTATTTTAGTAAATATAAACTGCTAAATACCTTTTCTCATCAGCAGTATATAGCAGTCTTTTGACTTTTAGGAGTGTTTTGTTAAAGCTTGTAGGAGGAGTTTTCATTCTCCTTTGACTGTTTTACGAGGTTGCAGTGCCTCTGACCCTCTGTCAGGACAGTGCTGATTGGTCCTGTGGTGAAATTGTCCCTCCCAAAAAATAAACTCTCTAGCAATACACCAAACTGAGCATGTGCAGAGTGCCCCCAAGGCTCTGTATTATGAGGAGAAGGATTGGGGACTGTGGAAGAAGGGGGGATAAGAAGACAGGATCAAGCTGCCTTTTTACACAAAGGAGAGGATTAACTCCTTAGGTTCCACAGTGAGTATAACAGGCATGCTTTACTTCATATACAGACTGATTTTACTATTGTGGGTTTAGTAACATGTTAAGTTTAAAGTGGATGTAAACCCACCATTCATCCAGTATAAACTAGTGGCACAGCATTAAGGTATATATAGATGCAAGCCTCCTGCCTGTATCCCTACCTTGCAAATGTCACCCCTTCAGCAGTAGGAGCCCTGCAAAACTCTGGAATCAGTGGGTGGGTCTCTTTGCCGGAGCTTGGTGGGCGTAGACGTGAAGTCACAAGACTCCCCGCCCACCTCTACACACTCATACTATTTCTGCTGGCTCTGGGAGCTGACTGCACCATGAATAGCCACCTCAGTCACACTAATCACACCTCATGATGAGTAACATCCAGTCAAAACTCAGGCACCACATGACTTCAGCATGCCCAATCATGCTGAGGTGTGGAGCAGCCAATCCCGGCAGAGTTGGAGAAGAAATGAGGGATGTGAAGCTGGAGTCGTAACATACTCTCTGCTCTCATGCTCATTCATGAGATAAAGAAATCAAATGTCAGTCACAGCAGTAGGGGATTTGGTGACACAAACTTATCTGTGTTGTTTTTTTGTAACTGAAAAAAAAGACAAGAGGATTGCTCAGAGCTGGATTAACTCTTCGAGGCAAGACTGGGCACAGATGCATTGACATCCTCTACTGTACCAGGTAAAAGTCATTAAAAAAAAAAAAAAAAATCAATCAGGTTTATATCCACTTTAACCACTTCAGCCCCGGAAGGATTTCCAGCTTTAGGACCGGAGCCCTTTTTGCGATTCGGCGCTGCGTCTCTTTAACTGACAATTGCGCGGTCGTGCGACGTTGTACCCAAACGAAATTTGCGTCCTTTTTTCCCACAAATAGAGCTTTCTTTTGGTGGTATTTGATCACCGCTGCGTCATTTCTGATCGCCGCTATAAACAAAAGAAGAGCAACAATTTTGCAACAAAAACCCAAATTTCTTACTTTTTCCTAAAATACAAATCCAAAAAAAAAATATAAAAAAAACATTTTTTTTCACCGTTTTTGGCCGATTTATATTCTTCCTCATATTTGCGATAAAAAAAATCGCAATCGGCGTTTATTGATTGGTTTGCGCAAAAGTGGTTGCGTTTACGGATGATGAGAATTCATTTTTGGGGTTTTTATTTTTTTTTATTTTTTATTAGTAATGGCGGCAATCTGCGATTTTTTGCGGTACTGTGATATTTCAGCGGAGATGTCGGACCATTTTGACACTTTTTTGGCAAAATGCACTGATTACTGTGTAAATGCCATTGGCAGTGAAGGGGTTAACCTACAGGGGGCGCTCTAAGGGTTAACTATGTTCCCTGGGCGTTTTCTAACTGTAGGGGGACTGCACTATCTGTGGAAGGGAAGAGGTCACAGCCTTCACGTACAGGAAGGCTGTGATCACAGCCCTTCCCCCTCACACAGAGCGGAGGTCCGTGTTTACATACACGGACCTCTGCTCCTTCGCCCCGGGGGGGGCCATCGCGGGTAGCCGGCGGCAATCGAAGCCGCCGCACCCGCTCCCTGGCTCACCCATCCATCCGTGCTCACAAATCCAGTCATGCTCACCCATGCAGCCTCATCCATGCTCACCAATCCAGCCGTGCTCACCCATGCATCTATGCTCCGCCATCCATCCGTGCTCACCCATCCATCTGTACTCACCCATGCATGTGTGCTCACCAATGCATCCGTGCTCAGTCATCTCCATCTATGGCTTATTCACCCCCATTTGTGCTCATTTATGCCTCATTCATGCTCATCCATACCACATCAGTTCTCATCCATGACACATCCATGCCACTACAGCACCCATCAGTGCCACTACAGTGCCCATCAGTGCCACCACAGTGCCTCACAATAATGTAATAGGTAGTCAAATTAGATTTGAAATGTATGCCCCTAGAACGCCTGATGGTGCACCCTGCATGTTGAGCCTCTGTATGTGACCAGGCTGTGTAAAAGTGTCACATATATGGTATTGCCATAATCGGGACAAGTAGTAGAATATATTTTAGGGTGAAATTTTTGCTGGGTACATGCTGTGTGTTAGAAATATTGTATAAATGGACAACCTTGTGTAAAAAAAAAAAAAAAAAATGCATTTTCATTTTCTTTCTACATTTTACAAAAACTTGTGGAAAAAATGAACCGTTCAAAAGACTCATCATGCCTCATAGAATATACGTTGGGGTGTTTACTTTCCAAAATGGGGTCATTTTTTGGGCGTTTCCATTGCCCTGGTGCTCCAGGACCTTCAAAAGTGCAAGAGGAAGTCAGGAAATTATATCTGTAATTTGTGTCCTTAGAACGCCTGATGGCGATCCCTGCATGTTAGGCCTCTGTATGTGGCCAGGCTGTGTAAAAGTCTCACACATGTGGTATCACCATACTCAGGAGGAGTAGCAGAATGTGTTTTGGGGTGTAATTGGTGGTATGCATATGCTGGGTGTGAGAAATAACCTGTTAATATGACAATTTTGTGGGAAAAACAATTGACAAAAAAAAATCTTCATTTTGCAAAGAATTTTGGGAAAAAATTACAACTTCAAAAAACTCGCCATGCCTCTTACAAAATACGTTGGACTGTCTACTTTCCAAAAAGGGGTCATTTGGGGGGTATTTGTACTTTTCTGTCTTGTTAGGGCCTTAAGAAATGAGATAGGCCGTCAGTGCATTAGCTGTGATCAATTTTCAGTGATTGGCACCATAGATTGTAGACTCTATAACTTTCACAAAGACCAAATAATATACACTAATTTGGGTTATTTTTACGAAAGATATATAGCAGTAGAAAAATGCATTTTTTTTACAATATTTTCGATATTTTTCCATTTATTGCTCAAAAAATAAACACCCCAATGGTGATTAAATACCACCAAAAGAAAGCTCTATTTGTGTGAAAAAAAGAACGAAAATTTCATATGGGTACAGTGTAGTATGACTGAGTAATTGCCATTCAAAATGTGAGAGCACTGAAAGCTGAAAATTGGTCTGGTTAGGAAGGAGGTTTAAGCGCCCAGTGGTCAAGTGGTTAAATAAAAAGATTATGATGTAAATACCTTATACACTTACCATGGTACCACCATTTTGTTTTCTTTGGATTTTTGTTGCACGTTCTTACATAAAAGGAATTATCTGGAGGTCTTCTCTAAGGAAAAAAAATAGGAAAATTATAAAATAGACAAAAATAAGCATGTCTAACACAGGCAAAAAGAGAATCCACCTTTTTTGCCTAATAAATATCAAATATCAATCAAACGCAATTCTATTATTTGTAAGTTCTTACCTAGTACCTGTAATGTCTGTTCCTATTGTAAAAAAAGAACTAAAATTCAAGATGCTTTATAGTTTAATGGGTTTGCTTGCACCTGTTATCTGTAGATTGCATTCCAGTAACGATCTAGTAGCCTGACGGCGCTATTCTAATACTGCAGATTAAAAAGCACTCTGATTAGTTTTCCATCATGTGATCATCAACAACCAATCATAGTGATCCCATGGGTTTGCTTACAGTACAAAACTGCCAAGCTCAGCTGTCATAGAGCTTTGCCTATCACCGAGTCACATTGACAGCTGTCTCCAGCATGCTGCAGAATTTAAATTAAAATACAGACAATAATACATTATTAAAAAAAAACAACATTAAAACATTATTATTACTATGTAGGTGTTAAAGTGACAGTAATTTTTTTTTTTTAAATAACAAACATATCATACTTACCTGCTCTGAGCAAAGGTTTTTGCACAGAGGAGCCCTGATGACCTTCCTCTTCTGGGGTCCCTCACCAGCGCCATCCCTCGGAAGTTCGGCCCCCCTTCTCCTTCCTCCGCCGCTGTGCCAGTTAGAAGGCACAGCGCGCTTCACGCATGCGCAGTAGGGAGCCAGCTGTGAACCTGAAAGGCTTCACTGCCGGTTTCCCTTGCCAGGAATGGCAGTGGCAGCATCCAGGAGTCGTTCCGAAAATCGGCTGGGGTGCCGACATCGCGGGCTTCCTGGACAGTTAAGTGTCCGTATATTAAAGATCAGTAGCTAAAGTATTTGTAGCCGCTGACTTTTAGTTTTTTTTCCCCAGGCGAAACTCCCCTTAAGTGTAAATGGCATTTTTTTTAAATGTTTAGGTCGATTCAACAGCTTATAACAAAAACCATAAGCAAAGAATTTATGAAAACAGTATACCAAATAAAATCTGTATAAGACTTCAAAAAACAATATAAATATCTTCAGTAAGTAAATCAGTTACAGAGTTATCGTGAAGTTAACTGGCACATACAGACACTGTGAAATGTGGTTTGGCATCTAGATTTCAAAGACCTCTAGTTACAAAAAGGGTTAATTAATATGGCTATTCCAGTAGAATAAAGATGATTCTGCTGTACTATAAGATCCTAAACTACAGTATATTCTGATAGACATTTCATGCCACAATAAGGTTATAATGTTTGCTAATAAACAAGCGCTGGCTGAGACAATTGTTCTGTGGTTAAATCTAGGTTACATTCCTGAGCCAAGAACGAAATGACCTCAATTTGATCTTTATGCAGATAATAAAGCAAACCTGCCTGCTTTATACAGCGCTGCCACTATAACAAGACTGATATTAAATTGTTATGTAATCAGCCCAGATGCTTCTTGATGCAGGCCTAAAGTAGATAAAGCATTATTCCATTTCTCTGCCTAAAAGGGAAACTAAAATGTTTTTTAGGCAGTTTTATTGTTTTCAAAGTTCAAAAACCATTGTATATTTAACAATTTGTTTAAATCCTTATTTTACAATTAACTATTTAATACCGGAGGTGCTTTCAAGTAACTTTATTTGCGCAGAATTGCAGCCTTTCAATTAAAAAAGCCCAGCATTAGCGCTGCATTTGTTGGATGCTAATGCAGATCCAGACAGCTTGTGTCTTTGAAAGAAGTGATTTAGAAGACATTTGTGCCTCCTGGAACTGCTGATATACAAGGCTAGTGAATATTTTTTATATATTTTTTTCTATTCACATGGCAGACTTAGCTTTTTGCTCGCACTGTAGACGGCAAATATGATATGCACATTTCCAATATTGACTATTTCAATTGTATAGCCACAGGATCAGCGCTAGGGTGCAGCCATGGCCACTGGTTTACCTACTCTCTGCCACAGGGACGTAGATAAGGGGGGTTAGCCTTAGCAATCAGATTTGTCAGAGAATATAGGCGGAGCGGCAGTGCCAGTGTGGTCCCCAAACTGCTCCCCACCCTGCCCCTCCATTCTTGCCCTCCTAATTCTCTGAAAGGCAGGGCAAGCACATGATTGGTTGCTAGGACAGTGGTGGTCCTAGCAGCCAACCACATGCTTGCACCGCCCCCAGGCCCCAACAACCAGAGAAGGGTGGATAGAAAGGAGGGAACTTCCTCCATGAGACCTACTTGGCCAGGCAGTGACATCACTGCAGGCAGGAAACTGGGACACAGGGCAGACTCTGCACAGATGTTCCAAGCTGACCAGCAGCACTGAGGGACTCTGGTGAGCTGAATATCCTGCTGCTGGTACTTGCAAAAATGTCTTCCCATCTCACCCTCCCACCTCACCTACCTCCCACACTGCCTCACCTACCCCTCATACTGCCTCACCCACTCCTCATACCACCTCACAGAAGATCCATGCTTCCCACAGGTGAGCTGGCTCAAACGGCATGATTTATGCAAATAAAGGCATTTGGATCTCAGTTTGGTGTGCAGCCATCCAGATTTTCCTTTTATTACCCCTCATTCCACCTCACCTTCTACTCACTGTGCCCTCCTGTCATCCACCTAACCCTCCCAGGTTACAGCAAATCCCACCCAGCCTCCCCACCGCTCATTCTACCTCTCTCCTACCCACCCACCTAAACCTTACTCCCTAGGCACCTTACACATGCCTCATTCTGCCCTGCCTGCAACACTGAAAGTGCATTAGCCTGCCGACCCATGACACAATGCACTTGGTAACTTCTTTCATTTGCTATTAAGGTAGTATTCTCGCCTAACCATAATTATTTAAAAAAATGCCCCCCCCTCCACTTACTAGTGACCCCTAAAACTTGCCTCACTTACTATGAACCCCTGAACTCTGTGTCCATTAAGGAAATATTTAGCACAATGAGCACCACACCCACTATTTGCAGCACTTTCATTTCTCATAGTGGAGACCTATAATTTTTAGCACAGACCGCCTGCTTTCAGAAAACACCCCCCATAGCCAACCTTACTGAGGAGTGCAAGAGGCACCATCTTGTGTTGGTCCTGCAGTTTGATATAATGGTATCATCATATGGGGGTGGGGATGCTAGCAGCTGGTCTTGCCTAGAGTGCAAAATAGTCTAGCACTGGCACGGCATCTGCATGCTGCAGCCACTGACAAGCCTGAGGGGAAGGAGAGAAACATTTTTGAGCACTGCCAGGGGATTGGAGCTGCGGGAGGGAAACCCAGGCAGAAGAGGGCACACAGGAACAAAGTCTGCAGGAAGCCAGGGGCAAGTGGCACAGTGTGGGCAATGATGGCATGTGGGGGTTGGGGGAATAGCAGTGATCAATGGCTTATAAACCACTGACCAAACCTATTTTTTTTTTTAACCAGCAGAGACTAGGGAATAGTTCACTGAAGTGACCAAAAGCTTATAGCAAAAGGTGGACTGCAGGGGATGGCATACTAAAATGGCCAGCTGGAAGCCATTCTGTGCCACCTGAATGATCTTGAGATTTGTAAACCACTTAAGCTACGGAAGGTTTACCCCCTGCCTGACCAGTCCATTTTTTGCATACAGCACTGCGTTGCTTTAACTGACAACTGTGCGGTCGTGCGACACTGCACCCAAATAAAATGTATGTCTTTTTTCCCACAAATAGAGCTTTCTCTTGATGGTATTTAATGGGATATTTTTTTTTTTTTTACTAGTAATGGCGGCGATCAGCGACTGCAATATTACAGTGGACAAATCAGACACCTGACACTTTTTTTGGGGACCAGTGACATTATTACAGTGATCAGTGCTAAAAATACACTGTCACTGTATTTATGACACTGGCAGGGAAAGGGTTAACATCAGGGGGATCAAAGGGTTAAATGTGTGCCTAGGGAGTGTTTACCAACTGTGGGGGAGGTGCTTTTACTACTTGAAGACATGGATCAGTGTTCCTGCTTCACAGAAATACAGGATCCATGCTTTGTTATCACAGAATGACAGTCTGTCTTTTATAGATAGGCAGACTGCCATTCTGTCAGAGTACCCAACGATCGACGGTTCCCAGTGCACATCGGGTCCACGGGACCAGCTGTGTAAAATCAAAGCAGGAGCGAGCTGCCGGTGGTGCGTGCTCATGCCCAAAACCCGGAAGTGCGGAGTCTCATATATATATATATATATATATATATATATATACATATACACACATATACATATGATTCTGCACAGAGAGGCCGCCCTGTAGCAGTAAATCTGCTATGGGGCGGTCGTAAAGGGGTGAGGAATTTCAGGTGGAGTCAGTACAGGAATCACTGCTTGTAGGCAGCAAGGTACCATGGGATATGTAGTTCTTAGAAATCAAAAACAAACATCAAAGAAGAAGCTAAAAGCATGCAGGGAATCCAGAAAGTTGTGGAATAAAATGGCCAGTAGGCAGCGTTCTCAACATAAAAGGAGATTTTTCAAATAAAGCTTACAGTATATAGGACTGTCAAAAATATCTATCATTTGTGTTGCTATTGCAATGTTGATGTCTTAAAATGAAAGTGTATGCTGAACTTAAAGAACAAGAAATTATTTTTCAGTAAGTACAAAAATCTTGTTTTCTTGATTGTTCATTAAGAGACACAGGAATCATCTGATCTGAGACAACTGAGGTGTCCGACTGAGGACTGGGCAACACAACAAACAAAAGGCCAAAAGGCCCACAACAAACAGAATAAAACTTGGGGCAGACTGCAGCTGAAAGTGCTGTCTGAAGGACATTATACCTGCAGTAGCCTGACCATGCACCTGGTAAAACTTGATGTTAAAAGCCCAGGAGCCACTCACTGATCTAGTAGTCTGCCATGACAGGAAAAGGTGGAGATTTATGATTAAGTGGTTGTAAAGGCAGAAGGGTTTTTTTTTTTAACAATGTATTATCTGCATTAAAGAAGATGTATAGCCTAAGCTATTCTGGCTATGCTCCTCCTGGGGATCACAGGAGTACAGAACTAGCCCATTTTAAGCCAACAGCGGGCTAAAGCCAGCTGTTATAAAAAACAAACTCAAGAGGGCGCCTCCATCCAAGTGTAGCGATTTATTTTAACCGGTTCCCAACCGCCTCGTGTACATTTACTGCTGCAAGTTGGCAGCATAGCGCAGACTGCCCTCTATAAACGGCGATCCGCGCAGCTAGGGTGCAAGCACGGGCGCCACTGGCGGCGCGCTCTCGTGCCAGCCGCACGCTCCATGAGTTGGACTCGATGTCCGCCAGTGACGCGCAATCTCCTACTACAGAAGAAAAGCGGGGAACAGCCGGTGTAAACACGGCGGATCCCCGCTCTGTCATGACAGAGATCTACTGATACCTGTCATCGGGGATCAGTTAGATCTGCCATGCCCCTGCCAGCTCAGCCCCCACACAGTTAGAACACACCTAGGGAACACAGTTAACTCCTTGATTGCCCCCAGCAGGTTAACTCCTTTCCTGCCAGTGACATTTATACAGTAATCAGTGGCTATTTTTAGATCTGATCACTGTATAAAATGTCAATGGTCCCAAAAAAGGGTCAAAAATGTCAGATCTATCCACCGCAATATCACAGTCCCCATAAAAATCGCAACCTAATCCATACCATTATTTGTCTCAAATATCGATGTTGTCCTGATGTATATTTTTTTGAAAAATGTTCAATAAAATCTGTTAAAAAAAAAAAAAAAAAAAAAAAAAAAAAAATCGCAGATTGCCGCTATTACTAGTAAAAAAAAATTAGTAAAAACGCCATAAACTAATTCTAATGGTTTGTAAACGCAACTTTTGTGCAAAGCAATCAATATACAGGCGGTCCCCGGGTTACAAACAAGATAGGGTCTGTAGGTTTGTTCTTAATTTGTTTTTAAGTCGGAACAGGCACATTTTTTAAGTGTAGCTTCAGCCAAAAAAACTATTTTTAAGCTTTTTGGATAGCATAGGGAAGGGTTAACACCTCTGTAATGTTTGTTTTGCTGTCTATGTTTCTGTTCAGAAGATTTCACCCCACTTCATGTCCCAATGATAATTGGATTTTGAAAAATGTGGGTTGTTGTGGAAACAAACCTTGGTGATAAAGCTTCAGTGGAGACACCTTTTTCCCATAATAACTTTTACAGGAGAGAATTTCCCTTCCAAGGGGGAGATTTCCTCTCACTTCCTGTTGTCTCCCTCCGTTTGTAAGTAGGAGTCGTTTGCAAGTCAGATGTTTGTAACTAGGGGACCACCTGTATGCCGATTTCAATTTTTTTTTACCACAAATATGAAGAAGAATATATATCAGCCAAAACTGATTAATAATTTTTTGGACATTATAGCAAAAAGTAAATAATATTGTTTTTTTTTTTTTTTAAATTGTCGCTCTTTTTGTTCAGATCAGTGATCAGAAGTAATGCAGAGGTGATCAAACACCACCAAAAGAAAGCTCTATTTCTGGGGGAAAAAGGATGGCAATTTCATTTGAGTACAACGTTGCACGACCGCGCAATTGTCAGTTAAAGTGGCGCAGTGCCAAATCGCAAAAAGTGCTCTGGTCATTAAGGGGGTAAATCCTTCCGGGGCTGAAGTGGTTAAAATATTGCCTAAAAGACAATAAAAATATAAATAAAAGTGGATCTAGACTGATCACAAACCTCCATAGGATCACCATGAGGCTGCAGAGCTCAGCAGGGATGTGGCTAGTTGAAGCAGAGTTCTTGACATAAGTGCAGCGGTCAGGCTTTAGGCTGGGACATAAACATCAGCAGCTTCCAGAAGTGGTAAGATGGCTGCAGCTCCAAACAGCACCTCTTTTGGCTGGGTAATGACAGAAAGTGGAGGGGATGTGGTTATATGTTTCAGGGCAGACAGGAGGGCCCCTTTATCAAACCACAGCCCTGGCTGACGTTGCTCACCCAGTTAAAGGCTTGGACGATGATCTGTCTGAGCCACTTAAAAATGGTGGATCGGGAAGCTGTTCCCTTCACGGGATCCTTTGGGAATGTCCAAAAGAGAGAGTTGGTCTTTCTAACTGAGAAAGTGGCTGAGATATAAATTCATAAAGCACAAACAACATTCAGGCAGTGAAGGGAAATGTTCTTCTGATATAGACAGAGATGGAAAAAAATGTTCTAGTTTAAGGTAAAAGGATGAAACCACCTTAAAAAAGGAGGCTCTAAGCCTCAACGCTTCATTTCTTATCAAAAAGGAAAAGGCATAGAACTACACTTGTACCCTCTGTGGTCTGAGTCAGCAATCATATTTGCAAGTAGCCCCATGAAATCTAGCAGAGATGCAGAGAACTCATCAACACTCAACATCCATTGTCCTGTGGAGTACCATGGTAGTTCATTGAGAGATCCTGTCAGTGTGAAACTGCATGCCTGTACGATGTACGGGGGAGACAGCTCACACTTGACATTCTGCAGGAGACCCACATGGCATCAGCAATCTGCTGATCGCTGGTGCAATGCTTTATAGGCTCCTGCAACAAAATATAATAAATGCACATTTTTTTACCTGAAAAAAAAATGTGCATTTTTTGTTTTTCTCCTTTGAGAAGAGAAGCCAGCCTTAGGAGGAACACTGCAGGCTGCCCTGGAACTGTCAGTGGATCATAAGATGACTGACTGTGTGTGCTGCAATGTAGCATTTAGACCCCTTTCACTTTAGCGCTAAAAATAGCACCTGTAAAGCGCCTGAAAACTCACTCTCCGGCCAGTGCTTTCACGCTGGGGCAGTGCACTTGCGGGACAGGAAAAAAAGTCCTGCAAGCAGCATCTTTGGGGCGGTTTGGGAGCACTGTATATACCACTCCTCCACCGCCCCTGCCCATTGGAATGCATGGGCAGCGCTTCCGGAGCACCTGAAAAACGCTTCTGAAGCGCCGCAACACGGGCGCTGTTAACCCCTTCTTGGGGGTTAAAAGCGCCCCGCTAGCAGCCAAAAAGTGCCACTAAAACGACAGTAAAGCACCACTAAAACTAAGGTAAATCGCCGCTAAAACTAGCTCGGGTGGCCCCGGTGTGAAAGCAGCCTATAGGGAAGTAAAGAAAACACATATTCACTTTGAGCTTTGCCATTCAGCAATGTCACATAAAAAACACTAATTGGTTGATGTGATATTATTTTATCCAGCAGAGTTTGTTGAATATATTTTGTGTTATACAAGAGTGAGCAAATTACATAAGCAATGCACTAGCAGAAAGAAAGAAAAATGTATTTTTTTCATATTTATTTACTATCCATAAAAACCAAGGAAATGAAAAAAATATATTTATACAAAATTTCTACTAAATTCAAAGCCTATATGAAACCCCCCT
>BLSH010017365.1:67356-79643 GCA_018402905.1 Glandirana rugosa | reverse complement strand
CGGTCTTTGGCTCCCTGTCCCTGTGTTCTGGCTCCCTGTCCCTGTGTTCTGGCTCCCTGTCCCTGTGTTCTGGCTCCCTGTCCCTGTGTTCTGGCTGCTGCATTTCCCACCCTAGGCTCATACTCAGGTCAATAACTTTTCCCAGTTTTTTGTGGTAAAATTAGGTGCCTCGGCTTATATTCGAGACGGCTTATACTCGAGTATATACGGTAAGTGAAAATGTATATCAAGTCAAAAGCTGGTTTTCTAGTTTTAGATAGAAAGAGGAAGGATTACAACTACTGCTATCCAAGGCTCCATTAGACTTTCACATTCTGAACTGCTTACTTAGATAGGAAGTGAGCTAAAAATCTGCAACAGAGACAAAGCGTGCAATAAAAATCTCAGGCTTCATGTACACTATGGCAGCTCCTAAACCTGAGTTTAGAAGCTTTTGGCATATTTTTTGCCAAAGCTCCTACACGCAACTCCATAAAAACCTATGTGTGTACACATAGGCTCTTAGCAGTTTAGGAGCAGCCGTGTTTAGGTGAGGTTAAACCTCCCTACATGCTAGTTCAGACCAGATGCAGCTCCGTATGCTTTTTTTCTGCACTAAAATGCATGCACAGTGTTTTTTCCATGTATTCCAATGGCTCTAGTTCACACCAGTGCAGAACCAAATATAGAGCATGCTGCATTTTTTCTGCACAGAACTGTACTGATACATAGCAGATTGTGTTCACACCACACACAGTTCCACTGAGTTTTTGATACAATTTGCGATGTTCCAGAACAGTTCTGTGCGGAAAAAATGCAGCATGCTCTATATTTTTTCTGCACCAGAAACTGACTGCATTGGTGTGAATTAGAGCCATTGTAATACATGGAAAACACTGTGCAGGCATTTTTAGTGCAGAAAAAAAGGGCACGGAACTGCATCTGGTGTGAACTAGCACTAAAGAATCACGTTTCGGGTAGGAATGCTTTGACTGTGGGAAACTGTAAAATTGCAGCAAAAACATGGTTTGCCCTTTTGTCACGTTTTACCGGGGCCACAGTCACACAGTCAAGTGCTGCCAGTGTACATGAAGCCTTACAGTGGTTCTAACCAACTCTACTACAGAAAAAAATATTTTATCTCTGTTGCTGTTGGAGAGTTATCCTCAATTCCTGTCCAATAAATGTTGTTAGCAAGACTAAACATACCTCACGCTAACAAAGCCCAGCAGGTAAAACATGACAGGGCTTCCCCACACTATCAAAAAATAAGGTTAAGTAAATGTGGCTGGACATACACTTTTAGCTTTGGGTCTAGTGCACTGCAGGTAAGCACTTGTTCTTTAGCTTCTGGGCAATTGGGGGGGGGGGGGGGGCTAACTTGCCCCATAATATCCCAGACTTCCATTTGCAGCAATCAATAGGCTATTCCTATTGTTATGTTCACATTCCAAACACCCTCTTCCTCTGTAGTGAATACAAGGTCCAAAGTGGACAAAATCTGGGCCCCATCTAGCACCTTACAAGATTCCCCAATTCAGTTTCAACCTTACCAGTATAGCGATATCGGAGTTTAATTTTACTCCAAGACATCCATTAACTAATGAACTGAAAATCATTGAGGCTGGGTTCACACTGGAACCCGCAGCGGCTCCTAGCAGGGGTCCGGTGAGTACTGGTTCACAGTTTCAGGTCCGATTTCAGCACGAATTTTGGGCTGAACTCGGACCTGAAACGATCCAAAAGACGCATAGAGTCTTTGTGCAAACTGCACCGGACCCACTGTGGAGATGTGTGAACCGATTCCATAAAGAGCCGGTCACAATCTCCTGCTATGAGAATTGGATGCGAGGAAATCTGCATCCACTTTGCATAGGTGTGAACTCGGCCTTAATGAAAAATTTATGTTAAAGCTATATTTACAACTACAAGTAATTGGTCCCAGCCCTAGGCTAAACATAATTTGATTAGGAAATAGATACACGCCAGAGTTTCTTGAAAGTAGAATGGATGGTAACAGGTTTACAGCCAACCAATATGTAAATAAGAGCTGTGAGACTGGAGACATTTGTGTGGACTCATACGCTGGGGATATGAAATCATCATTACAGGTTTTACCAGATTAACCAGCTCTACATTATTTACAGAGAAACAAAACTGACTAATAAAATCAGAAACTTTAGGGAGGGCCGATGGTTTAACACTAAAGAAACGTATGTACTTTATGCTCTTATATGGACTGAGATTCCCAGTCGTGCTGCGAGTTATACCATATTTATACCTTAATTTTAAGAGGGAAGTTTAAGGAAAAAACTGAAATTTTAAATAAAGAACTTTGAAGCAAAATAATGGTCAGTGCCCATCAATGCAGCCTTATCAGTGCCATCTGCAGCCTCACCAGCACCCATCAATGCAGCCTCACCAGTGCCCATCAATGTAGCCTGATCAGTGCCCATCTGCAACCTCACCATTGCAGCCTGATCGGTGCCCATCTGCAGCCTCATTATTGCAACCTGATGAGTGCCCATCCACAGGCTCACCATTGCAGCCTGATCAGTGCCCATATGCAGCCTTATTATTGCAGCCTGATCAGTGCCCATCAATGCAGCCTCACCATTACCCATCAATGTAGCCTGATCAGTGCCCATCTGCAACCTCACCATTACAGCCTGATCAGTGCCCATCTGCAACCTCACCATTGCAGCCTGATCAGTGCCCATCTGCAGCCTCACCATTACAGACTGATCAGTGCCCATACGCAGCCTCATCATTGCAGCCTGATCAGTGCCCATTCGCAGTCTCACCATTGCAGCCTGGATCAGTGCCCATATGCAGCCTCGAGCCAGATAACACAGAGCAGGGATCTCCTATTTAATCGGAGGCCTCTGTAATACGAAGTTCCACCTCCTGGACTGGCTCCTATGATAGACAGAACACTGGTCCAATGCCAGGGCGTCTATCATAGGAGCCAGTTCAGGAGGCGGGACTTCGTATTACAGAGGCTGCCGAGTAAACAGGAGATCCCCGCTCTGTGTAATCTGCCGGCGCTCGTCGCCCTCTTCCCCTCTGAGGCAGCTAAAAGAAAATATCGGTGTATACACGTGCACATTACTTGCACCTGATTTTCAGGGGGAAAAAGTGTGTGTTATACGCCAATAAATACAGTATCTTATCCTGATTACGGTAATCCAGATGGCCATACCGGGCTACTTGAACCAACCTAGCTGGCCTATCTGTAAAGCTGGCCATACACTAGATGAATTTAGTTTACATTTTTTTCATTTTAAGAATGTTTGTCTGATTTTCCAATCATTATTATATCAATGTTTTGCTTTCGACCAGTGATGAGAAAAGTCAAAGCAGGATGCAAAAAAATTGTAGAACAAATGAATTTCTGTAGTGTTTGTGGTTTTTGTTCAGAACAGTGTTCATGCGATCTGCTGTGGGTGTCAATGAGTGCCTGAATTGGATCACATGCAATGTGCTGCATAGCGGCAGGATTAGCCTAGGTTGAGTGGTAAAAGCAAACAAAATTTTAAAGTACTTTCAAAGATTTGTCAAGTCACTGAATGCACTTAGATTTTTCGAGAGAACATTCGCTTATAAATCTACTTAGTTTATGGCTAGCTTTACATACTGACCAATTTTGACTATTGCTTACATGCAGCCATTGTGCCAACTTCGGGATCAAGCAGGTGGAAAAAATAGACATCGAAGCAAGGACTGTATACATGTTAAGGTGTTCCTCAAATCTTCATGTCACCTATATTGGCTGTCCAATAGCAGAACTAGTATAGGGTGATTTACATAATCAGTGATGGACCACACATGGCTAATTCCCAGCATATCACAGCTAACCTACAGAAACATAATCACTCGGTATATAGATTGCTTGAGAGCAACCTAAGCCAGAAAAGCTTAATATGCACATTTGCATTGAGTAAATGAATATGTTTGGTAATATGCAATTACCTCAAATTAATTATTATCAGGCCAATTCAGCAAGCCCTTCACAATGCTTCTTGACAGGTCTGCAGCCTGAATGACAATGATCTGTAAAAACTCTTCATCTGAGACCTTCACAGGAGTGCCAAGGATTTCTTGGTCTGCATCTTTAAAGGTTTAGATTTAAAGTGTTACTAAACCCACAACAGTAAAATTAGTCTGTATAACATGCTTGTTATACTCACTGTTAAACCTAAGGGGTTAATCTTGCGCATTGTGTAAAAAGGCTGTTTGATCCTGTCTTTTCTGATCCTTTCCTTCTTCCACTGTCCCCAATCCATCTCCTGATAGAACAGAGCCTTGGATTCCATTCAGCACATGCTCAGTTTAGTGTGTGCTAAAGAGTTTTTTTCCCTTGGGAGGGTGCATGTGATCGGCACAGGGCCAATCAGCACTGTCCAGTCAGAGGGTCAGGGGTCCTGCAGCCTCATAGGACAGTCAGAGTAGAATGCAAACTCCTCCTACAAGCTTTAACCAGACACTGATACAAGCCACAAGACTGATATATACTGCTGATGGGAAAAGGTATTTAGCAGCTTATATTTACTAAAGTAATTGCATTTCCATGTTCTGTGTACTGTGGGAGACCCAATATAGTGACTGCAGGGTCCTGCGTTTAGTAACACTTTAATGTCATTTAAAAAAGGATAATTGCAGCCACACAAATTTAACAAGCGATGCAGCAACATTCACAAAAGTCAATATGAAAAGTGAAGGCACCCAGCAGGTAGGATACATCAGCTATATCTAATACAGGACCACAGCAAAATGTAAAACTGATACAATGCAGGAATTGCTCTAACAGCTTCACTCCATTCTGCTATATTGAGCGAAAAGAGGGCCTTTTATTTACATCTTTAAAGCTTTTGAAGAAAGCTGCAACAGAATCGTGATTTAAATGCCAAATGTTCGTAGTGGGTGCGTACCTTTAAGGTCGACTGCAAAATTGCACTCGACTGCTTTGAACAAAGACAGCTAAGCAGAAGTGCTTGGTTATCTCCGGGAATGTTATTTTCTTGCACATAATTAGCTAGCAAATTTTATAGTATGGCTACTCTTGACTGTATTTTCTATTTGTGTACCATCTGGAATGGAGTTTAATCTACTATCCTGGCATCTGCCTAATCCAGGAGCTCTAAAAATGGCTGTGATTTCTATTTTCAGTATCCATTCAAAGACACAGAAGGGCAATGTTCCTGTGCATAAAAAGTACATCAATCTGGAGGCCACAACAGCTCCCTTTAAAGCACAGCCTTACCTCTTGTTACTACCACTAACCCCTCCACACAGGACACCTCCTCCTATTGTTTCTGGCCATTACTGAGCTTACTAGTCTTTAAAATATCTTATGTATTAAATTACATGTACAATTCTTCTTTGTTGTATCTATAACTTTGTACAGCACAACAGGAGACAAGAGTGCTATATACATAATATGTATGCCAGCAGTAGGTAAAGAATATAGAAAAGGACAGCCAAATGAACACAGAAATAGAATATGACCCCGGGAGTTAAGATTGTATCAGACATGAAACTACAACTCCTAAATATGTACACATATGGAGGGGAAACTGCTTTACTCTTCTCATTAAAGTGACTGTAAAGCGTACATATTTTTTAAATAATAAAAACATGTTGTACTTATCTGCTCTGTGAAAGGGTTTTGCACAGAGCGGCCCCAGTCCTCCTCTTCTAGGGTCCCCCACCAGTGCTCCTGCCTCCTCCTCCTCTTAGTGTGCCATCATAGGAAGTCGCTCCCAATTGTGGCACACCTGCACGCTCAATCCTGAGCCATGCTGCCTGTGTCTATAGACAGACAGCGTGACTTGGCACCCCCCAAACCTTGTTACAGGATTTGATTGACAGCAGCAGGAGCCAGTGCCACTGCCCTGTGAGGAGGGAGAGAGCTGCTGCTCTTGGGCACAGCGCTGGATCGGGATCAAGTAAGTATGGGGGGGGGGTTTACCTTGAAGCAGAGAATGCGTTAAGTGGTTGTAAAGCCTTAAGGTTTTTCACCTTTATGCATTAAAGTAAAAAACCTTTTGCGCTGCAGCTCCCCCCAGACCCCCCCCCCCCTTTTCTTACCTGAGCCCGATCCAATCCAGCGACGTGCACGACACTAGTGGCTCCCATAGCGGTCTCCCTTCTCATTGGACAAATTGATAGCAGAAGGAGCCATTGGATCCTGCTGCTGTCAATCAGAAGCTCTGACACAGAAATGGGGGCGGGGACAAGTCTCACTGTCTATGCAAATGGATACAGCAGCGAGACTCAGGAGAGAGCACGCACAGGTGCCCCCATGGAAACGGCTTTCAGTGGGGGAACTCACCGATGAGGAGGGGCCTGGAGCGCTGGCGGGGACCCCAGAAGAAGAGGATCGGGGCTGTTCTGTGCAAAACCACTGCACAGAGCAGGTAAGTAGAACATGTTATTTTAATTTAAAAAAACAAACGAGGGTTTAATAAAACTTTTAGGTAAAAAAAAAAATCATTCTGCCTGTAGAACCACTTTAAACATTTCTTTGCAGGATGGAGATAAAAGCAAAACTGTATGGAAATTGAAACAAAATGTAGGACTGCGGAAAGTAAAATCAGGGGTTTCAATAGATTTAATTGGTTAAAGTATATGTAATATGTCTATGTATACAACTAAAAGTGTTATTTTATAGCTGTTTGATGAGTGCACAAACTACCTGTTGATCCTGTTAGAAATTCAGAGCTGTCCTCTTATCTCAAGAAGTCTATTAGCCCAAATCTTATCTTTGACTACAAAACGTTCATGCTGATGGGGGAAGAGTTTCTGTAGTTCAGCAATAAACTAGGCAGGGCTGATATAATTTCCCGTTGTTTTAGTTCATATGAGGCACTAACTATGACTGAATTTCTAGCAGATTAACCTCTTGGCGGGTGGGCCTTGCCGCTGAGCGGCCACATATTTGTGTACCACATTGCAAACACAGCTGTGCCAGCAGCGTGCGCCCTGTGCACTTACGGCCCAGTTGCCAGCAGCCAATGGAAAGCCAATCACGGCAGTCACATGGTCATAAACTCCAGCCCGGTCCCGGCATCTGAACCCCTTAATGGGCCCGGGAGGTGGAGACGCCAAGGGGTTACCAGGTATTTTCTGTACTTGTAGCATGTTGAAAAGGGATATAACCTGGAGAAATGTGCATGCACTGTGGAGATGTACTGCATAGTTTTACTGTTCTGTAACACATACACTTTAAAGGATTCACCTTTTGGTAAAAAAAAAAAAAAAAATAACTGCACAATATTTTGCAGGGAAAAAAGTATGCATTTATTATTTTTCCCTGCAGGAGCTTGGAAAGCATTGCATCCATGATGAGTAGATAAAGGGTGCAATGGCAGGCTCCTGCAGACTCTCAGTACAGCTGCCTGCCCATACCGCTGGAGCACCCCAAATATAGGTGTAATGTGTAACATGCTCCCAAATGTGAACTTATCCTTTGTTTTTGTTTACGGTAAAAAAATATTCAGCCACAGAGAAAACAGAAAGACCCTCATATTTTACCTGAAAGCCAAATTGCCTAATATTTGGCCTCATGCACACAAATATTTATTAACTGAAAAAGTGTAAAATCCCAAGTGATTTATAAACATTCGGGGAGCCGCAGGTACCACGTTGAGCTACCGAAATAGGTGAATGGCTTTATGCGGTTGTACTTGTGTAAAGACCTATTGCATCTGAGGTTAGCCGCATACACATGTACAATACAGGTGCCCCATGGCAGAAGATGAAGTGACAACGGGTAGTGTTGTTCTACCCATACACAAACCTGGCCAGACTGCATAAGAAAAATCCAATAAGCTGGAAGATCTGGGAAAGTGGATTATAAAATATTGGAACTTGCATTACATGACATGGCCACATTCAACTCAATTTTGCAACCAGAATATATAATAAGACCAGGCCAGTTTTTTCAATACCGCACGGCGTTACTTTAACGGACCATTGCGCGGTAGTGTGGTGATGTACCTAAATAAAATTTGTCATTGTTTTCCTCACAAATAGAGCTTTCTTTTGGTGAAATTTGATCACCTCTGTGTTTTTTATTTTTTGTGCTATAAAGAAAAAAAGACCAACATTTAAAAAAAAAAAACAACAAAAAAAAAAAAATATTTTTTAACTTTCTGCTATAAAACATATCCAAAAAATTAAAAAAATATATAATTTCTTCATAAATTTAGGCCAATGTGCATTCTGCTACATATTTTGTTTAAAAAAAATACCAGTAAGTGTATATTAATTGGTTTGCGCAAAAGTTATAGCATCTACAAACTATGGGATATATAATGAATTTTCATACTAGTAATGGCAACGATCATTAACTTATAGCAGGACTGCAATGTTGCAGCAGATGATCAGAAACTGGCACCTTTTGGGAACCAGTGACACGAATACCGTGATCAGTGCTAAAAATATGCACTGCCACTGTACTAATGACACTGGCTGGAAACATCTAAGGTGATCAAAGGGTTAAATGTGTGCCTAGCCAGTGTTTGTGTGTACTTTGTGAGGTACTTTTACGCAAAGGGAGATTTTATATCCTGCTTTGCAGGGAAAGAAAATTCATCACAACCCTGCTGACAGAATGGAGCTCTGCATTGTTTACATATGCAGAGCTCCGTCCAGCCTCTCTTCCCGACGATCAGCGGGTGCCGGCGAACATCCGTTGGCTGGCACCTGCTGATCAGCTTCTGCTGTGACTAATCACAGCAGAAGCAGTGCGCTGGCAGCAAGCATGTGCCCCTAGGCCGATATATACGTGATTCTTCACAGAACGCCCTCCCTGTAGCAGAAAATCTGTTATAGGGCGGTTGTTAAGCGGTTAAATTTTTTTTTAAATTCTATTAGGTGATTTCCATTTAAACCTATTTCTCAAGTTCCTATTCCAGAGTAGATGTATAGGACATAATATTTACCAGGAATGCACTTTAATGGTTTCATGACAATGTCTCACCCAGTCACAACAGACGTAACCATTAATTCTTTACATTGTAAATACTTTACAAATGTTTTGCTAAAAGCTCAACTTGAATTGATTTCATTTTACTCACTGCGTAATAGAATTCTGAACGCTCTTTTCATTTAATGTCATTCCAGGTGGTGGCTCATTTTGTAAAGCCAACAATTCCTTCTGGAGCCGTTTCTAAAAAATATATATAAAATATTAGGTGTTATTCTTACATTAATAGTGTTTTTGACATTAGCTTTTCACCAAAAAAATATAAATTGTAAATATTACTATATTATGAGATCTTATAACCAAATGACAATTTTCAGGCAAATTCAAACATTTAAGATAAGATACTTTATTTGCCATTGCAACAACGCACAATGAAATTCCGCATGTAAACACTCACATTAAACAAACACGCCTTGCTCCTCATCCCCCACCCCTCCCCAAACAGCAACCACAGCAGGTGTGTCTGAGCAGCGTCATCACGGTCAGTCTATTTTAGACCACTTAAGGACCGGAAGGATTTCCCACTGCAGGACTAGAGCACTTTTTGCGATTCGGCACTGCGTCGCTTTAACTGACAATTGTGCGACGTTGTACCCCAACAAAATTGACGCCCCTTTTTTCCCACAAATAGAGCTTTCTTTTGGTGGTATTTGATCCCCTCTGTGTCATTTCTGATCACCGCTATTAACAGAAAAAGAGCGACAATTTTGAAAAAAAAAATAATAATAATTTTTTACTTTTTGCTATAATACATATCCAAAAAAAAATATAAAAAAAAAACAAAATTTATTCATCAGTTTTGGCCGATCTATATTCTTCCTTATATTTGTGGTAAAAAAAAAAAAATTGTGATCTGCGTTTAATGATTGGTTTGCGCAAAAGTTGCCACATTTACAAACCATGAGAATTAATGACATTTATACAGCGATCAGAAATTTAAATATCCACTGATTACTGTGTAAATGTCATTGGCAGTGAAGGGGTTAACCTGCAGGGGGCAATCTAGGGGTTAACGGTGTTCCCTAGTCATGTTCTAACTGTGAGGTGGCTGGGCTGTCAGGGGCGTAAGAGATCCAACTAATCCCAGTGACAGGGATCAGTAGAGCTCTCACATGCCGCCTGACAGAGGTGGGAGCCCCGTGTTTACATCAGCGGTTCCCCGTTTTTCTTCTCTGCCAAACAATCGCGGGTAGCCGGTGGGCATCGAGTCCGCCGGACCCGTGGCCATACTGCTGCAGAGTGCAACGGGCATGTGCTCCCGCCCGCTAGCAGCGCATGAGTGAGCTGCCGTTTATAGACGGCGATTCGCGGGAACGTGCCACTCTGCAGCATTAAGTGTACGCGAGCCGGAACCGGTTAAAAGAACTTCATTCATCTCCCTAATGGCATTTGGATAAAAAATCTTTTTAAAATGATTTATAAACGGCCATTCACAACATCGCCCCCAGCTACATCACCAACCTCATCTGCATATTTCGCCCAATTCATCCTCTCCGCTCCTCCCAAGACCTCCTGCTCTCTAGCTCCCTTGTCACCTCCAGGACTTCTCTGGAGCCGCCCCCATCGTCTGCAACTCCCTACCCTGTCCACCTTCAGGTGATCCCTGAAAACTCACTTATTCAGGGAAGCCTACCCCACCTCCACCTAAGAGCTGTACCCGAGCCACCTCTATCAGATCATCCCCTGCAGCGATTACCTTTTGTACCACCTCCCTTTAGATTGTAAGCTCCATGAGCAGGGCCCTTCTATTCCTTCTTTATTGTAATTGTATTGTTCCCTTTCATACATAATAAAGCACTGTGTAAACTGTTGGTGCTATAATTATCCTGTTTAATAATTTTCATCCAGCTTTCTATCACAGAAATTAACCACGGCAACTTATCACAAACAGATTCTACCAACGCAATCCAAACTGTTAGTGGTGCGTTCCGAGGATCCGTTTGCTTGTTTTTACATTTAAAAGCTGGGCGAACGTTCACAAAAGGTGACATAAGTGAGGAGAGACAAGTAAGGCCGAACATCACAAACTCATAAATCCTTGCATGCGGGTGGAACAAACAACATCAAAGCTGACAGCAAAAGCAAACAGCCACAGTACACATTGAGCACTTTATACTCCTAATGGCATAACATTAGCTGGCATCAGCTCAACGAATTGCATGATGGCATGTACAAGAGAAGGGTATTATTTTAATGTGAAGAATCAGACTCTCTTTTGCTGTATTTATGTCCCACGGTAATCATACAATACTTACTACACAAAGGCAGTAACTTAGCTAAATCATTATTGATGTAACGTCTTGCAATAATGACCCCTTTGTAGCATCTGGTAATACACAGCAATATGTATAAATGAATAAAATCATCTGAGGACACAGTATGCAAATATTTCATCAGGTCATCTGAAATGGGGCCTCTCTTCTTCACAGCTGGGAGAAGGAATTGCCTATCTGGGGATTTCATCTAGTGCTTAACCTTTTCCATTCATCGGCTTTGCCATGCTTTGTAAGTTACAGGATAATATAAGAAGTGTGCATTGAATGTAGTGCAGACGCATCACATCCAAATCACAGCCTAGGAGGCAATGACTGATGGCCTACAATAGAAATAACCTGACATTAGCGAAGAAATGGCACACAGATTACATAGCATAGACAATGAAACCATGTATAACAACCACAGAGCTATGTAAATTGTAACCCAACCACAATCCAATGATCACCAAGACCAGCCATTATGTACTTCACACAATGTAAGCATCAGAAAGAAATCCTGGACTATACAACGAGCGGGCGGGCCTATGACCATCCGTTTGCATTACTATCAGAGGGAAAAAAAGGAGGTCATTAGAGAAGATCTCAAAACAAAGGAGGACCCTCTTGCTTGCCCTTTGAATGCTTCAAATGCAGCACTCAAAGTGTTACTAAACCCACAACAGTAAAATCAGTGTGTATATGCAGTAAAGCATGCTTGTTATACTCACTGCGGAACCTAAGGGGTTAATCCTAAGGGTTTGATCCGTTCTTCTCTGTTCCCCCCCTACTTTTACTGTCCCCAATCCATCTGCTGATAGAACAGAGCCTTGGGAGCACTCTGCACATGCTCAGTTTGGTGTATATTGATAGAGAGGTTTCTTTTCTTTTCTTGGGAGGGTGCATGTGATCAGCACAGGGCCAATCGGCGCTGTCCAAACAAAGTCAGGGGTCATGCAGCCTCATAGGACAGAGAGAAATGAATGAAAACTCCTCCTACAAGCTTTACCCTGTGCTTGGTCAGACAATGTTAAATGTATCGAGACACCGACAATATGTACCAA
>BLSH010017358.1:78147-92259 GCA_018402905.1 Glandirana rugosa | reverse complement strand
CCTCCCCACACTCTCACATCTTTTTCTACTTTCCCTCTTTCTCTCCTCTCCCTAATTCCCTCTCACCCTCCTCATTCACCCCTTTTGCTCCCCCCCCACTCTTTCTCCCCTCTCTCCTCCCTCTCTTGACAGGGAAGAGGGAGAAAGGGAGGTAGGCAAAGTTTCTGCACCATGGGCCTCTGGGTTGTACTTGCCCCCTGGGCTAAAAGTTGCCAGTCAGACCCTGCTTTCATTCTTCTCTATAGTAGTTTGCCTTTTCCTGACACTGCAGTACAAAGAAATTCACCACCAGGTGCTGTTCTGTATTCAGGGTCACTGACCATAGTGAATGTACTGGTTGTGTCCCCAGGAGGTATGGGGCATAGGTTTAGGAAAATGGATGATGGATCTATGGCCTTTGTTAGGTAATGTGAAATGTAGGCATAAATGAGCGCAGTCTAGTAAGTGATGATCACTATACTGAGGGGGCTTGTGTTGCAGTGCATATTCTGGTGGGATATGATTCAATGACATGCTGCAATCCTTGAGGACTGGCCATGGGTGAATTGCCATCAGTTCATTGTACACTGTACATTGCAATGTATTATTAATTTTTATTGCTTGAGTTATTTTTCCCCTTATGGGTGTGAGTGGGGCCTCATGTCTAAGTGTTGCCTAAGGCCTCACATAGCCTAGAGCCGCCTCTGCCCATCTTACACCCTGCTTTACCCTCTCTGGCTTTGACGGCCTGGCTATTGAATCCCAGGTGTTGAGGGATCGGGGGGTCTCGGACTCTGTGATTCCTACCATGTTGAAGGCATGTAAGGCCACTTCACGTAAGATTTACCACCGCACCTGGAAGGCTTACATCGGCTGGTGCGAGGCCGGGGGGTGTAACCCTCATTCCTTCTTGGTGTCTCGGGTTCTGGCCTTCCTGCAGAAGGGCCTCGACCAGAAACTAGCGTTGAGCACTATCAAGGGTCAGGTTTCTGCTCTGGCGATCTTTTTTCAGCGGCCTTTGGCGACGCATTCGTTGATTCGTACTTCCATGCAAGGGGTTTGACATGTCGCCCCCCCCCCCCAGGTACGGTCACCTTTGGTGCCATGGGACCTCAATTTGGTCCTCTCGGTCCTTCAGAAGCCGCCTTTTGAGAATATCAGTAAAATTTCATTACAATTGGTTTCACAGAAGGTGGCTTTCCTGGTAGCTATCACATCCGCTCGGCGGGTGTCTGAGCTGGTGGCTCTTTCCTGTAGGTCTCCTTATCTGGTCCTACACAAGGATAAGGCAGTCTTGCGCCCATCACATTCCTTTTTACCGAAGGTGGTGTCATCCTTCCACATCAATGAGGACATTGTCCTTTCCTCGCTATGCCCGCGCCCATCTCACCCTAAGGAGGTTGCTCTGCACTCCCTGGACGTTGTTCGGGCCCTGCGGGTGTATCTGGTGACCACGGCCTGCTTTTGGAGGTCGGACGCACTCTTTGTCGTGGTGGATGGTCGACGAAAAGGTTTGGCGGCCTCTTCGGCCACTATCTCACGTTGGATTAGACAGACGGTGACTCGAGCCTATGCTGTTCGAGATCTGGAGCCTCCCTTCCTGGTCATGGCTCATTCTACCAGGGCAATTAGCACTTCCTGGGCTTTTCGACATCAGGCGTCTGTGTCTCAGGTGTGCAAGGGGGCTACTTGGACCTCTGTGCACACCTTCTCAAAGTTTTACAAAGTTGACCTTTTAGCATCCTCGGATGTTGCGTTTGGCCGCAACGTTTTGCAGGCGGCCTTGTGAGACACGTGTGGTTCCTCACTGAGGGTTCGGTTGGGTGTAGTTTCTGTTGTTCTGTTACCCACCCCTCATTTTTTGGCATTGCTTTTGGATGTCCCACTTACTCCTAAGAGTCGCTGTGCCTGTCGACGAACGAAAGAGAAAACGGAATTTCTCATTCGTTCATTGACGGACGCAGCCTCTTATTCTTGACATGTGGGGTTTATGGACCTTTCACTAGGAGTGGACTAGGCAGAACGTAGTTCAGCTAAAAGCAGACACAGCCCCTCCCAGGGGGCAGTCCTCACTTGGCATAACCCCTCCTGCCCTGCTCAGCAACTCAGTTTTTGCTGCCTAGTGCAAGGAGGAGGACCTGGCTCCCTGCTGGGATCTGCGCTTCCCCGTTCTTTTTTTTTTATTTTTCTCAAGATTTTTGAGGAAGAATGCAATCAAGTAGCCGGCTGGGTGACAGGCTGGATATCCTAGATCCAGGTAGTCTCCCCAGCGCTGCCAACGGACGTGAGCCGACCTTTAGCTGCACACGGGGTCGGCCGCGTCGGGTCTCGTTCCGTGCGGGGCGGCCGGTGGGCAAAACGTCCCGCCAGTGCACTTAGGACCGGGTCCTCCGGCTCATGTCCCGAGTGTCGCATGGCCAGCAGCTCCCCCCGAATCGGCGGGTGCAGGTCTGTCTCGGGTGGCAACCCGATACGCCCGTCTGGATTGGTAAGTATGCCCCCCCGGGGTGCGGGGAGGGCAGGCGGATTCCCCCCCCAGGGTGTTAGGCTGGCGGGCTGATTCCCCCTTCACCCCTCGTGCTGCATGGCCGCTGCTCTTTTCCCCTCCCACCCCCTCTGGGGGTCCCCTGGGACGTGGGGGCCCTTAGCGGCGCCCCTTACCTTCTGTCGGTAGCCACGGCCGGCGCCATTTTGCAGTGGTCCGGCCGCCATTTTCCCGTAGCCGGCCTCTGTTCGGCCTCTATTGCTAATCGCAACCGCCATTTTGTTGTGGCCGGCTGCGTGTTTTGGCCTCTAGTGTGCATGGCGGCCATCTTGCGTTGGCCCATGCATTTCAGTACAGCATGTATGTGTGTGGGGGGCGGTTCCCTGGCCTTCTGGCGCTGGTTTACCCCCCGCACAGTAGCTGTTACTGGTCACAGCCCTGTCCCTGCATGACATGTGGGGAAGGTTTGGTGTGCACAGGCCTGCCTTGGCAGCAGCACGCGCAGTGAAAAGGCCTAGGTCGGGGGCCCCCCTTGGGATGTCGATGGTGTGTCCCGGTGTTCCCCGAATAGTATGGAGGGGTGTGCCGCGGCTACTGCGGTGCACGGGAAGGCACCAGACAGCGCCTTGATTGTCAGCGGATGATCTGTGGCAGTTGTCCTGTGCTCTCGGTCAGGTTACTTCTTGTAGGGGGTAGCCTGGCCCGCGTCTCGGGTGGGCCGGCACCGGTCCGCCCGGCAGTGGCCCCCTTCTCCCATTGTCGGGGTTGCGAGTTCCGGTTTGGGGTGGTCCCTCGCGGGGGGGGGCCGTCCCTGTCGGGCCGCTTAGCCCGGCCGTATTTTCCCCAGGTGTCCTACTTGGAGAGCAGCTGCGGGGACTGGGAGTGGTCTCAGCCCCCCTTTTTTTCTGTATGGTGGCCCGTGGTGGTACCCGCTATGTTCCGCCTATTCGTGGTGACCACGATCTTGGGGGCTCAGCTGGGCAGGTAGTAGTTGGTTCATCTACCTTCCACAGTTGACTCTGTGGGTTTGATTCCCAGGGGCCACCTGTTGCAAGTTTGCACTGTATGTTGAAAACTATGCAGACGCTGATTACCATCCTTTAGTGGCACGCCGTCCTTAGGCTTGGCTGACAGGAGCGCTGAGTCTGCTGCCCGATCTGGGTGTTTCTGGCAGGGTCAGCTTCGCCCGGTATTGGTATTGGACTTTGAAGCGGTCCTGGGTTTCCCAGGCAGAGACTTGGGCGTATGGCGGGCCGTACCCCTCTCCTGCCTCTGGGATGAGTCAGACCCTACCGGGGGCCCTCCTAGGTCGGGGGTCCCCCTTGGGATATCGATCGATGTGTTCCCCGAATAGTATGGAGGGGTGGCACCAGATAGCGCCTTGATCGTCAGCGGATGACCGGTGGTAGTTGTCCTGTGCGCTCGGATGTTGCTTTCCGGTAGAGTGTAGCATGGCCTGCGTCACAGGCGGGCCGGCATCGGTCCGCCCAGCAGTGGCCCCCTTCTCCTGTGTCGGGGGCCACGACTTCCGGTTTGGGGGATTACGGCTGTCCCTTGAAGGGAGGGCCATCCCTGTTGGGCCGCTTAGCCCGGCCTGTGTGGCTGTGGGTTTCCCAGGTGTCCTACTTGGAGTGCAGCTGCGGGGACTGGGAGTGGTCTCAGCTTCCTTTCTTTTCTGTACGTGGCGGCCCGTGGTTGTACCCACTATGTTTCGCCCGATCGTGGTTTCCACGATCTCGGGGGCTCAGCCGGGCGTCTACCACAGTTGATTCCATGGGTTTGATTCCCAGGTGTCATCTGCTGTATGTTGTAAACTATGCAGACGCTGATTACCGTCCTTTAGTGGCACACCGTCCTTAGGCCCGGCTGACAGGAGCGCCGAGTCTGCTGCTAGATCTGGGTTGTTCTGGCAGGGTCAGCTTTCGCCCAGTATTGGTTCCACTCAGGTGTTGTAAACGCCCTCGGAACGGGCTGAGCCTTCGCACCGCGAAGCTGCTTAGGCAGGGTTCCTCCTGCATGGGGGTGGCACGCTGGCCGGCTCCTTCAGGGCTTGGATGTCTGCTTCGGTAGGGTCCTGTCGGTTAGACAGGCCCTGGCAGTCTTCCCTTCTCAACTAGACGGCTCTTGGAGCCACGTTGGAGCGGGAGGTACGGAGCCCTGTTGCACGGGTCACTCCTTGGCGGCCCAGAAGAGGTTTCTTTTCCTCCGTTCCTTTGTCATCGGGCAAGGGCTCCCTGCCTGTTAGGAATCCCGCAGGTGGGCGAAAGTGTCCCTGGCAGCATAGGGCGACAGGCCAGGAGACGACCCCTTTTCAGCGTAAAGGGTTGCCCCTACCCACGTTTTGGGTGGGGAGTAGCCTGCTGTCGATTACTTTGCTGAATTTCGGTCCCCTGGGTGATTTTGTCTGGGTACAAAATGGGATTTCGTTCTTGGCCGGCCTGGCTAGGAACCGGCTTCATCAAGTGGTAGATGCCCTTGTCCCGTCCTCGGGGCGCATCCTGATTTACTCCGTCCCGCTTGTGGTTGGAGGAGAATGGGGCCCGGGCGGTATGGCTCGGTGCGCCTCCACTGCCTGGTCCGTGTACGTCTGGCCACCATGATGGTGGTGCACCAGTGTGTCGTCCTGGCTTATCTCAACAGGGCAGTGGCGCATCTGCATATCACCCTGTGTGCCCTACGCCTTGACGGTATTGGAGCTTCACTACACGGTTATGGCTCTCCCTGTTTTGCCTGGTTTCTGCGCCTCGGGTCCTCGCCAGTTTGGTGGCCCCGGTTCTGGCTCTATGAGGCTGGGGGGCATCACGGTGGATCTGGCCGACCTGTCCTAGCGGGCGGAGTCGGCTCCAGCCCTTAGGGACGAGGTGGCAATTACCAGGCGCACGCAGTGGGAGTCTGGCTGGGTGCTATTTCTCTGAAAATCGGTGTTGGCTCAGTCACAACGTTTGGAGGTTCTGGGTCTGATTCGAGATTCAGTCCAGATGGAGGTTTTTTCCTTCCTATGACCAAGCAGAGACGCTTTAGTTGGCAGGTCGGTCCCCGCTGTCCCTAAAGTGGTTTCCCCTGCCCCTTGCAGCTGGTTTCTGGGGCCCAGGTTTTCCTCTCTGGAGGCCGTCCAGTTTGCGCAGTGTCACACTTCTGCTCGGCAGCGAAGGTGTTCTGCAGTGGGACAAGTCCCCCTCAACCCTGGTTCGGTTGATCAGGTTGGACCGCCAGGCCAGATCCTCACTACTGTGGTTGCGGGCCCTGGCCCTGCATTTAGGGGAGTTGTTTTCTTCCCTGTTTTTGGACGGTGGTCGCTACGGACGCCAGTTTGCCTGGCTGAAGTCCTGGGGGTGTTGGCGACCTGGGGTCACTGGTCTCAGGAGGAGTCTCGTGTCCAGATGCATTTCCTGATCTTCGGGCCATCTGGCTTTGCCTCCCCCGCTGGTCGGGGAGGCTGTAGTTTTGTCCTGTCTGAGCTCAGTCGGATATTGCCACGGCCATGGCATATGTGGATCAGCAAGGTGGGACAAGACGCTTAGCTGCTGCTTCAATGGTGGCTTTCGTTCTGCGGTGAGCACGTGCTGGTGATCTCCGCCATTTACGTTTCCGGCGTCGAGAGTTGGCTAGTGAGTGCCTTGGTCATGTGAGGTTGGTTCAGGGGGGATGGTCCTTGAATCCGGCTGTGTTCCGGCAGATCTGTCTGCGGTAGGGTACGCCAGTCGTGGTTCAGCTGGCACCCCGGCAGACTCAGAAGATGCAGACCTTCGTGAGCGGAGACGAGATGGGTGCCCTTGTGGCTCTGTGGACCCGTCTTCGGTTCACCTGTTTTTTTCCTTCTCATGCTGCTCCTGCGCCTATGCGCAAGATAGAAGCAGAGGAAATTCCGCCCGTTCTCATGGTGCCGGACTGGCCCTGGAGGCCCGGGTACGCCAACATGGTGGTGAATGTGCCCTGGCGGCTCTCGCTTCGTGAGGATCTGCTTCCCAGGGCCCCATCTTGCACCTTGCTTTGTCCTCGCTTTAATGGCCTGGCTATTGAATCCCAGGGTTGGGTGGGGGTCTCAGAATCGGTGATTCCTCCCATGCCCAAGTCCTTTTCATGCGAGATATACCACTGCACCCGGAAGGCTTACATTGCCTGGTGCGAGGTGGGTGTGTGGAACCCCGTTCTGCTCAGTGACTTCCTTCAACAAGGCCTACACCACAAGCTGGCATTGAGCACTCTCAAGGACCAGGTTTCTGCCCTGGTGATTCTTTTTCAGCGTCCTTTGGTGGCACATTCATTGAATCGTACCTTTGTCCAGGGGGTTCATCATGTCGCTTCCCAGGTACGGTCGCCTTTGGCGCCTTAATCTGGTCCTCTCAGTGCTTCAGAAGCCGCCTTTCAAAAATATCAGGGAAAATTCCCTGTAGCTGCTTTCGCAGAAAGTGGCTTTCCTGGTGGCTATTACATCCGCTATTACATCCGCTAGGCGGGTGTCTGAGCTGGTGGCTCTGTCCTGTAGGTCTCCGTACTTGGTCCTACATAGGGACAAGGTGGTTTTGCGCCCTTCTCCTCAAAGGTGGTCTCTTCTTTTCACATCAATGAGAACATTGTCCTCCCTTCGCTGTGTCCGCGCCCATCTCATCCTAAGGAGGTTGCTTTGCACTCCCTGGATGTGGTTAGGGCTCTGCGGGTGTATCTGGCGGAGGTCGGATGCGCTTTTTGTCGCGGTGGATGGTCCGCACAAGGGAATGGCGGCCTCGTCTGCCACTTTTTCCCATTGGATACGACAGACGGTGACCTTTGCATATGCTGTTCAGAGCTAGGAGCCCCCCTTTCCGGTCACAGCTCACACTACCAGGGCGATTAGTACTTCCTGGGCTTTCCGACATCAGGCGTCGGTTTCTCAGGTGTGCAAGGTGGCCACTTGGACTTCGGTGCACACTTTTTCAAAATTTTAGAGTTGATGTTGCAGCATCCTCGGATGCTGCTTTTGGCCGCAAGGTTTTGCAGGTGGTGGTGTGAGGCGTGTTGGGCGCCTCCTGGAGAAATTTTCTGTTGGGTACAGTTGTTGCCCACCCCTTGCTTTGGGACGTCCCCACATGTCAAAGATAAGGGGCTGCGTCTGTCAATGAACGAAAGAGAAAATAGGATTTTTTGACTTACTGTAAAATCCTTTTCTCTGAGTTCATTGACGGACGCAGCGTCCGTCAATGAACTCAGAGAAAAGGCTTTTATGGTAAGTCAAAAAAATCCTATTTTTTCTTCTATTCAAATATCACCTCTTGTGCTACATGCTCTTCTCATTTAATAAGTGCTCTCCTTAAAAATGTGTGATCCGCCACCTATTGTAAGGGGTACCAGTCACCAGAACCCTCTCAGCTTATGTATCTTTAAAGGATGGTATGTGCCCAATGTTCACCTCCTTGTTCTCTCTCACCCAGTTCCACCAGCAGGAAAATCCCCAAGATAGGAAATAAACAATAGCTCAATAATCATGCAATACCTTTATTAAAAGGACTGGGCAATAAAAACAATGATAAATCCACTCACATGATTTCATTCATGACTTCCTGATGGCACCTTTCCAGTGGAATGCATTGAGGTCCGTAGCAGCAGCGCAACGTCGGTTGTAGGTAGAACACGCCGGTTCGTCTGTACGAACATTGCTAATATCTTCATAAATTTTGGCTAAAATTTATACTGATTTACAAAAAACAGTAGTCAGATGGAATCCAAATCTGGGTTCCATGGACTTTAAAGGTGCCCATTGACTTTAAGTAGTAATTAATCAAACTAACACATATATAAATAAAAACATATAGAACCATTTTATTGATTACATTTTAGCAAAGGTAAAATCCATATACAAATACATGTACAAAATTACACAATAGATGTGATAAAAAGAGAAAAACGAACAAATCCTATATGGAGTCAGCTATACCCCGCTCAACATGTTTCACCCGTAAGGGCTTCCTCAGGAGACTGTATGGGGCTGACTATGATAGAAAAAAACATAATATTTAGAAACATACAATACATATGTATACAACAGTCAAGGAAATTAATTAATTGACAAAAATTAGTTAAATAATTCCCATCGATGATAGGATTGTGATCTAGATATACAATTAACATATGATAGGACAATGATGGCTAATAGCTCCAATGTATTCCTTTAGTATCTACCCTTGAGTGTATGCAAAAACACACATATATATATATATATATAGATTAAGATTATAAAAATATATCTTACTATTTATTTTAGCAAAAACTCCAGCAACGGAGTATCAGTAAGGATGAAACCAAATGTAGGACCGGTTGCCAGCCATATAAAGGAACCATAGAATCGCAGGACAATTTTAACCTGCATCCTATTGAAATAGGATACACCGTAAATAAATATTTCAACTAATGAACTAAATTTAATATAGGTATATATATATATATATATATATATATTTATATATATCTCAAACGTCTACTTACTCCAAAAGAAGAGAAAAGGAGAAAATATAGGCGTCATGTGGTTCCAGGGTGGTAAACCTCCAGGGTAAAGGCAAAAGATCAAAAAGGGGTTGTAATGGGCGTCCTTTCATAAGGCACCTGTTGTTCACAAACAGGGGAAAGGACACATCAATCCGAAAAAGAAAACCTCCTCCAAATGTCGGTCAAATCATCTCCATCCACTCTGCTCTAAAAGTAGACAGAGAGGACACTATTTGTATATGGCAGCAGTAATCAAGGCAAATTGAACAGTGCGGAGAGGAGAGAGAAAAGCCGGCGGAAGCGCCGGCTTGTTTACATGTGATCGCTGTCATCACGTGGTGAGAGGCCGCTCACAGCGGTGGGACCCGGCGGTCATGGATGTTCCCGAGGGCGCACGGGAAGCACGATTCTGGGAGGACGTCAATAGACGTCCTCCCAGAGTTAAGCAACCGCCCTGTAGACGTCTTTTGTCTATGGGCCGGTTGTTAACTGGTTAACATATTGCACTATTGTTTATTTCCTATCTTGGGGATTGTCATGTTGGTGGAACAAGGAGGTAAATGTTGGGCACGTACCATCCTTTAACCATTTCAGCCCCGGAAGGATTTACCCACTTCCTGACCAGAGCATTTTTTGCGATTTGGTACTGTGACGCTTTAACTGACAAACAAAATAGATGTCCTTTTTTTCTCTTTCATTCGTCGACAGGCACAGCGACTCTTAGGACTAAGTGGGTTATACTGCCCTCTTCAGGAGTTTACTAGGCAGAATAGGCAGTTCTAACAGCAAAAAAGAACCATAACAGACACAGACCCTCCCAGGGGGCAGTCCCCACTGGCAAATAACCCCACACCCAGCTCTGCTAGCTCAGTTTTCTTCTGCCTAGTGCCTAGTAGACCTAGGCTCCCTGTTGGGATCTGTAGTACCTCTCTGGGCCACTTCGGCTGTCAGGAGACAGCCTCACAGATGAAGACTACAATCAAGCAGCCATGCTGGGCAGCAGGCTGGGTCTTGGATCCAGGTACTCTCCCCAGCCGGCCATCACGTGTCAGACCGGATGCTTCGCGCTGGGTCGACCGCGACAAACCCCGGCCGGACGGGGTGGCCCTGTGGGTTAAACGCCCCGCCATCGCACGCAGGGCGCCCAGGGCCGACAGCTCCCTCTGTCCTAGCCGGTAGCATGAAAGCTGTCTGGGGTGGGATCCCTGCACCGCCCGACTAGACGGGGTAAGTACGTCCCCCCTCCCCTTCGGGGGCCCGGGGGGGAGCTGGCAGGTCCCCCCTCTGGGGTGAGCGTAATGGGTGGTCTTTCCCCCCCTCTTCCTCGCTCGTGCCCCTCCCCCACCCCTCCGGTAACCCGCTGTCACACCCCCTCCCCCGGGCTCCCAGGGTGTATGTATGGGCCCTAGTGGTCCCCCTCCGCCTCGCCCCCTGCCCCTCCCTCATGCCTCGTTTCGGTGGTCGGGATCGTCGGCGGCCATTTTGCCAGCACCCGGCCACCATTTTCTTGTAGCCAGCCGCATTTATATGCATGGAATCGTTCGGTGGCCATTTTGGCGTAGCCGCGGCACTGTTGCACAAGGTTTCGGCCTCTAGTGTGCATCGGCGGCCATTTTCCTGTGGTTTCTACACATGGAAGGCCTGTGTGTGCTGGGGGGTGGTCCTGGCCGTTTCTGGCATCGATTTACCCACCCAGCATGGCGTGATCTCCCTGGCAGCGGCGGTTCTGGGCACAGCGGCAGTGTGGGCAGCAGGAGCCGTGAGGCAGTGACAGCAGCGGCAAGCGGCTCCTTTTTGGTCGGGTGGTGGGTCCCCCTGGGGTGCCCCCTGTGACAGGCCTTGCACAGCTGTGGGGTGGTGGGTGCAGTGGTCTCCTGGCAATAGGCCTCTTTTTTCTGGGGCGGCCAGGGTGGGTGTAAGTATGGCAGCCGATGCGGGTGCTTCCCCACCGCAGCCAGCATTTCAGGGGCCCCTTCCCTTGTAGACGCCATTGTCCACGATTCTGGAGACATTTGTCTCCCGGGTAGAGTCGCTGTTGAACTGCAGGGACGCCAAAAGGCGCCCCTTGCCCCCCCTTCTTTTGGGGAGGACTCGGACCCTGAGGGGGTCTCCTCCGTTGCCTCGGACCCCCTTGAGTTGTCGGACGGCGAGATCCCAGATGCTCCTGATAGCGGGGAAAAGTCTGAGGCGTCCGCTACTGCGCACGAGAAGGCTCTTGTAGACGCTCTGATCACCTCAGTGCGTGAGACCCCGCAACTGGAAGAAGCAGCGGGACCCTCTCGGGGGGTCACATAGACCGGGCCCTGTGGCCGAGGTTTTTCCGTATGTGTTTTTTTCTGGATAACTTGGTTTATAGAGACTGGGCTCGGCCCCAGAGCTCCCTCCCTATTCCGAAGCGTTTTCGCTGTGCATTATCGCTTTGAGGATAGATTATCGAAGAAGTGGGGTCACTTCCCGTGGTTGATCTCCCCCCCCCCCCGTGTCCCGCCTGAGTAAGGCGACCCCACCATCCCGGTGGAAGGCACGCCGTTCTTTAAGGACCCGGCTGACAGGAAGGCGGAAGCTTGCGTCAGATCCCAATTTGTTCCAACGGGTCTGCCATGCGGCTGATTGTGGCCTCTGCGCTGGTGTCGCGAATGCTTACTGAGTGGGTGAAGCTGTTACACAGCGATTTGTGCAAGACGCAGGCGTCTCCTGAGTGTGTGGATCTTGCAGATCGCATGATCCAAGGGGCTCAGTATCTGTGCGATGCAGCCCTGGTTGCGGCCCCCCTGATATCCAAGGTGTCCGCAGTCTCAGTGGAGGCCCTGGCGGACTTGCCTTTCCGGGGGGGGGGGCTCTTCGGTGACCCCTTGGATGAGATGATCGAAGATCTCACGGGAGGGAAGGGCTCCTTTGTCCCGGAGTCTAAGAGGAGTTCGGACTCCCGTCGCCGACAGGGTCCCTCCTTTCTGGCCCATAGGCGGCCTTTTCGTCCCTTCCGTTCCTCGGGCAAGGGCGCGCTCAGTCCACCAAGCGGGTGGACAGAAGCATTCCTGGCCGCGTAAGCGCCTCAAGCTAGAGGTTAAGGTCTCCTCTGCTTGAAGGGTTGCCCTCGCCCGGTGTTCGGGCGGGGGGGCAGTCTCCTGGGGTTCGCAGACAGGTGGTCCTCTCGCATCTTGGACCGCTGGGTGCTCGAGGTGGTCTCCTCGGGGTACAGCATAGAATTCCATTCCTGCCCCCCAGACAGGTTCTTTGCTCCCAACCTGCAGCTGCCTGCGGGCAGGCTGCGGGCCCTGTTCGGGGCTGTGCAGGACCTGCTGGGTCAAGGGGTAATTGTTCCCGTTCCACGGGCAGAACGTTCCCAAGGGTTTTACTCCAACCTTTTTGTGGTTTTGAAGAAGGACGGGGTTCGTCCCATCCTGGACTTGGGGGACCTCAACAAGTTTGTAGGGGTCAGCCAGTTTCGGATGGAGTCGGTCTGATCGGTAGTGGTGGCCCTGCACTAGTCAAGGATGCATACCTGCATGTTCCCATCTGCGCCCAGCACCAGTGCTTCCTGCGCTTTGCGGTTGGGGAGGATCACTACCAGTTCGTGGCGGCGCCTCTGGTTTTCACCAAACTGCTGGCCCCGGTTCTGACTCTGTTGAGACAGAGGGGCATCGCGGTGGTGGCGTATCTGGACGACCACCTCTTGCGAGCGAAGTCGGCTCCAGCGCTCAGGGACAGTGAGACGATTACCCTGCACACTCTGCAGGAGTTCGAATGGGTGATCAATCTCCCAAAGTTGGTTCTGATTCCGTCTCACCATCTGGAATATCTGGGGCTGATCCCGGAGGCAGCCCAGGCGAAGGTTTTCCTTCCGCAAACCAAGCGGCGGGCGCTTCAGTCGGCGGTTCGGTCCCTGCTGTCCCAGAAATGGGCCTCACTCTGGTTTTGCATGCGGGTCCTGGCCCTAATGGTGGCCTACTTCGGGGCGGTCCCTTATGCTCAGTACAACTCCCGGGTTCTGCAACGGGAGATTTTCCTGAGATGGGACAGGTCCCCATCTTCCCTGGATCGGGTGGTCAGGATGGACCACCAAGTACGGGCCTCGCTGCTCTGGTGGCTGCAGTCCCCGGCTTTTCGGTCAGGGAAGTCCTTCCTCCCCCTTCACTGGTCAGTGATCACGACAGGCTGGGGTGGAGTGCTGGGGCTGCTCTCAGGTGGTCTCCAGAAGAGTCTCATCTCCCAATCAATGTCCTGGAATTGCGGGCGATTTGGTGCTGCCTTTCCCATTGGAGTCGAGGCTACACTGGTGCTCTGTCCGGATTCAGTCGGACAATGCCACGGCTGTGGTGTACGTAAACCACCAGGGCAGGACGAGAAGATCGGCTGCGGCCTCGGAGGTAGCTCCCATCCTGCAATGGGCCACATTCCCAGCAATCTCTGCCGTCCACATACCAGGCGTAGAAAATTGGCAGGCGGACTATCTCAGTCGTCAGCGCCTGGACCAGGGAGAGTGGTCCCTGTACGTGGATGTGTTTTATCAGATTGTTTGAGATGGGGCGTCCCAGACGTGGACTTACCAGTGTCCCGTCTCAATCGGAAGGTGCGGACCTTCGTGAGCTGAACAAGGGACCCCCTAGCGGTCGCGGCAGATGTTCTTGTAGTTCCGTGGGCTCGGTATAGGCTCATCTATGCCTTTCCTCCTCTGAAACCTTCTGTGCAGAATAGAAGTGGAGGGTTTATCGACCATTCTGGTAGCTCCAGATTGGCCACTGCGTCCTTGGTATGCAGCCGTGGTATGGATGGTGGTGGACGTTCCCTGGCGGCTCCCGCTTCGCGAGGATCTTCTGTCCCAGAGACCCTTCCTGCATCCTGCTTTACCCTCTCTGGCTTTAACGGCCTGGCTATTGAATCCCAGGTGTTGAGGGATCGAGGGGTCTGGGACTCGGTGATTCCTACCATGTTGAAGGCTTGTAGGCCACTTCACCTACGATTTACCACTGCACCCGGAAGGCTTACATCGCCTGGGGCGAAGCCAGGGGGTGGAACCCTCGTCCCTTCTCGGTGTCTCGGGTTCTGGCCTTCCTGCAGAAGGGCCTTGACCAGAAACTGGCGTTGAGCACTATCAAGGGTCAGGTTTCTGCTCGGGCGATCTTTTTTCAGCGTCCTTTGGTGACACATTCATTGATTTGTGCGGTCCCTTGCAGGTGGTGGTAGGTATG
>BLSH010017358.1:58446-76443 GCA_018402905.1 Glandirana rugosa | reverse complement strand
AAAAAAAAAAAAAAACAATTTTATATAATAAGTTATTTATAATAAATATACCCAAAAAAATATATTAAAAAAATTATTTCTTCCTCAGTTTAGGCCGATATATATTCTTCATATTTTTGGTAAAAAAAATAAAAACAAATTGTAATAAGCGTATATTGATTGGTTTGAGCAAAAGTTATCGCATCTACAAAATAGGGGATATATTTATGGCATTTTAATTAATTTTTTTTTTTCACTAGTAATGACGATGATCAGCGATTTTTATTGGGACTGCAATATTGCTGTGGACAGATCGAACACTTCTGACACTTTTTTGGGACCATTGACATCTATACAGTGATCAGAGCTATAAAAATACACTGATTACTGGGGGGGGATCAAAGGGTTAAATGAGTTCCCTGGGAGGGGTCTTTAACTGTGGGGGGAGTGTGTTGCCTGGGGGAGGAGAGAGAAAGCTGTTCCCGATTACTGGGAACAGCAGATCTCGCTCTACATCCGTGACAGAACGGGGATTTGTTTGATTACACCGACAGATCCCCTTTCTGTCTCTCTATCCCACGATCACGGGTGGCTGGCGGACATCACGGCCACTGTCCACGCGCATTGGCTTCCCCGCGCCTGTTCTCAATTTAAAGGGCCGACATACCAGTATGTCGTTTTGTGGGAACGTGCCGACCTGTCGCCATAACGGAGCCTGGTCGGCAAGTGGTTAAAGATACAAAAGTTGTGAGGGTCCTCGTGGCCTGAAGGCTTCTGGTGAGTGTCCCCCCTTACACTAGGTGGTGGATCACACATTTTAAGGAGAGCACTTATTAAATGAGAAGAGCATGTAGCACAAAAGCACATGTGGTGATAGGAAAATGTCATGTTCACGTTTTTTTTACTGTTGATTTTTATGAAAACATTTTTTTGTAGTTATCACAAGACTTTCAATTGTTAAGGTGTATGTATGGTTTGTTTGCACTGCAATAAGTCAAAAATGATTTGTCAATTGTGATTTGTACATTTTACACAGATTATGTAAGCTAGCGCCTCAACACATGACCCATATAGTTTTTGGTAATATTCACCACAAAATTAATGTCAGCAGCTCAATAATTAGCACAAATATAATTTAGAGGTGCCATTTCCTTTTTATTTGCATTAAAATAACAATCACTTTAAATCTTTCTTAGAGATGGCCAATACAATTACTGAGACATTTTTTTTTAAACTTAAAGTGATAATAAACACACTTTAATTCACATTGTTCCTTCTATCTATGTATGTGGATGATGGCGCTGTAATTATTTTAATTTAAAAAAAATCGAAGTACCTTTTTCCTAATCGATATACAGCTGTCACATGACCCAATTTGCAGAGAAAATGAAGCAGGAGCTTCTAGTCCTCTGCTGCTGGTCACATGTTCAAAATACATTTTAAAAAAACAGCCTTTGGAATAAAGTAAAAATAAATAATATCAGAAGGCTTTAAATTGGCATACAAATATATATATATATAGATTTGAAATCAAATATTTATTATTTTGTGGAAATAACATGGTGTGGGTGGATCTCTGCCAGTCAGGCTGTGCCACGCCCCTCAGCTTGTGTTGTAGAATAAGAGGAGGTTGAAGCTCCACATTAATCTGCATGTAATATCCCATCCCCATTGTGTTTAGCTGGTTAATGGGCATGGAGAAGGGAGGGAGTGGGCTGTCATGTACCACTGTGTATACACCCACATGGCTCTATAATCACATGGGCTGATCAGATGTAATAGGGCAGAAATGCTCAACATAGAAACTCACTGAAAACAGCATGTGCAGAGTTGTCACCACAGCTGCAAAGTCCCTAGCTGAATTTGGGACTTGAACAGAAGGTGGAGATAGAGAGCAGCAGGATCAACCAGGCATTTTGCATCAAACAAATTTAATACTGACCGAGTATGAACCGCATGTAATACACCATTTTTGTAATGATGTGGCTTTAGTGACACTTTAATGCAGGGAATGCATTAAGGAAATAAGGAAAAAAAGTCTTGACTTTGGAACCAGTTTCTCTCTCTCTCACACCTACAATTAGAACAGTATCTGTGTCTTGTCAAAAACAAAACTTCACAGCTCCAGTTAGTTCACATACTGTGGACAGTTGTGGGGTTGCCCATTGGTAATGATTTCCTAACAGGTTAAGTGATGGTCCTTCTCCTTTGGAGACATTAAAGCATTTGTAAAGGCAATTAATGTTTTTTATGAACATATATAACATACATTTTTCACCTTAATGCAGGGAATGCATTAAAGCAGTTGTCTACCCTACCAAAAAAAAAAAACCTGCAAGGGAAAGGCATAATAAGCTAGTATGTACCGCATACTAGCTCATTATGAAATACCTCAGAACGAAGCTCCCGCAGGGCTGCTCGGTGCCCGCAAAGGGAGCGGACATCTTCCCTGTGGAGATTCTTCCGGGTTCACTGAGCCTATCGTTCCAGCGGTCTTTCTGGCAAGGTCCGGCGCTATGCGCCGGGTCTTCGCCAGGACATTACTGCGCATGCGCCGTGACGTCAGCGGTTGCATGCAAGTGGAATATCTCCCTAAACCGTACAAATTTAGGAGATATTCATTTTACCTACAGGTAAGCCTTTATTATAGGCCTATATTCCCAAAACCCCTTCTTAAAGTGGAACTTCAGTCATTTTTTTTATCTTTCCATCTATTAAATCTTCTGCCCTTGTTGTTTTAACTTTGGATATGAAAACATTTTTCTCCTACGTTCAGTGACAGACGCAGCCCTTCATTGACATGTGGGTTTATGCACATCCTACTAGGAGTAGACTAGGCAAATAGAAAAAAAGCAAGCTGACCCCTCCCAGGGGGCCGTCCTCACTCCAGCATATAACCCCCCCAGCTCTGCATAGCCTATCAGTTTTTAATGCCTACTGCAAGGAGTTAGACCTGGGACCTGCGGTTTCCCCAATTTTTTTCTTTTTTTGCTTTTTCAAGCTTTTTCAATTTCCCCAGCACGGCCGACCGATGTGAGCTACCCTTAGCCTTGGCGGGGTCCGCCGCATCGTACCCGTGCCATGCAGGAGGCTAGTAGGTGACCCCCACTTGCGTCCAGTGACCGGGCTGTGCTCGCGTCCAGGGGCACTTGGCCTGCAGCATCCCTCCCGTCGGATTGGTGAGTGACGCCCCTCTCTTCCCCCCCAGAGGTGCAGAGGGGGGGGCTGGGCATTTGCGGACTATGCTGGCCGGTGGAGGGTTCAGGGATACAGGTCCACTCCCATCCTACACCCCCCTCCCCCCCCCTGCACTGCACCCCCGCGCTAGAACCGACATGCGGCGGTCCGCCGCCATTTTGCGGTGGATCACCGCCATTTTGCCGTAGCCGTGGCCATTTTGGCCTCTAGAGGTGGCTCGGTGGCCATTTTGCCCTAGTCGCGGCCTGTGTGGAGCATGCTTTGGCCTCTTGCGACCGCTCGGTGGCCATGTTTGATGTGCCTGCTGGCGCCGTTTCTTCCTCTTGTCCTCTGGGACAGCGTGGAAGGCACGGTGGCGGCTCCTGACAGGCGGTCAGCACTCCTACTGGGACGCAGCACTTGAAGGGCAATTATTACACAGCAAGTATAGCTGGCTCCCCTGGGGTGTTGGTAGCTGTGGGTGCAGTCCTCCTGGGTATTCTCCCTGTTGCTCTGTGGGGGTGTCAGGGCCTAATGGCCTAGCAAGTGTTCCGGTGGTGCAATGGCGGCTGAACCTGCGGGTTCTTCTCTGGAGGGGTCTGTGGAAGCGCAACCTGCGCTGGGTGCTCTGGTTCCCCTGGATCAGTTAAAGTCCATATTGGGGGAGTTTTTCCCCCGGGAGGTGCCGAGCCGTGCTAAGGGGGTGGCTAAAAAGCGTCCAACCCCCCCTCCTCCTTCAGGGGAGGATTCTGAACTGGAAGGAGGATCAGTGGTCACAGGGACCCCCGTGGAGCTCTCAGATAGTGAACAGGAGCCCTTGGATGGTGAGGAAGACCAGGGGGCCTCGGTAGCACGCAAGAGGGCGCTGGTGGCCTCCCTGATCACCAATATCCATGCGTCTTTGCGGCTGGACCAGGCCGGGGAGTCGCAGGAGACTGCCTACGTTTGTGGGTCTTTTAAGCTGTCTCGGTCCCCTAGGGCATATCCTTATGATCAATTTTTTGACCAGCTGGTCTATAAGGAATGGCAGCGTCCGCAGAATTCCTTTTCATTGCCCAAACGTTTTGCTGTGCGCTATCCCTTTGAGGACAGTTTTGTGCAGAAGTGGGCATCCCCCGCGGTGGACCCTTCGGTGGCTCGCCTGAATAAGGCAACGACCATCCCCTTGGAGGGGTCTCCCTCTTTTAAGGATCCGGCCAATAGGCGGACGGAGGCGGTATCCAAGGCACTGTTCTTGGTGGCGGGGTCAGCCATGAGACCAGCTCTGGCGTCGGCCATGGTGGCGCAATCCCTTACGGAGTGTGCGACTGAGTTGCACAATGAGTTGAGCTGCGGGTGTTCGCCCGAGGCTTCACAGTGGACGGACCATCTGATACAGGGTCTCCAGTACCTGTGTGATGCAGCTTTGGACCTGCTTCCCATGCGGTCTAAGATGTCTGTTTTTGCAGTCATTATCAGGCGGGTGCTGTGGTTACGCTGATGGTCGGATGACCACACGTCCAAAAAGGGCCTCACGGATCTTCCCTTGCAGGGTGGTCGGCTCTTTGGGGCACAATTGGATGAAATCATTAAGGATTTCACCGGGGGGGAAGAGTACCTTTCTCCCGGAGCCCAGGCGGCGGGAATTCCGCCGTAAGCAGGGTCCTGCTTCTTCGTGTCAGAAGCCTTTTTTTTCATGCGCCCGGTGCAGCAGGCAAGGGTTCTAGGCCCGGGGTCCAGTAAGCGGCCCTGGCAGCGCAAGAACGAAAAGACAGAGGAAAAGTCCTCTTCCGCATGATGGGTTGCCCCCACCCGACTCTCAGGTGAGGGGCTGACTTCTGGGGTTCGCAGACAGGTGGAGTGCCCGCATTTCCGACCGGTAGGTGCAGGAAGTGGTGTCCTCCGGATACAGGATAGAGTTCAGCACTCTACCCCCAGCAGGTTCTTCCCATTGATTTTGAGACTCCCTCTGAGGCGTCGAGAGGCTCTTCTGGGGGCTGTTCAGATGCTCTCCGCACAAGGGGTAATGCAGGTACCGCCGATGGAAAGGTTCCACGGCTTCTACTCAAACCTTTTTGTGGTGCCCAAGAAGGGAGGGGTCAGGCCAGTTCTGGACCTAAAAGCACTAAACCACTTTGTGAGAGCGTGAAAATTCAGGGTGGAATCTGTCCGATTGGTCTTGGCCGCCCTGCACCAAGGGGACTTCATGGTGTCTCTGGATATCAGGGACGCCTATCTCCATGTTCCCATTTGTCTCCGGCACCAACGCTTCCTGCGCTTTGCGATGGGGTATCTACATTACCAATTTGTGGCACTTCCCTTCGGTCTGGCCTCGGCTCCTCGGGTATTCACCAAGCTGGTGGCTCCGGTGCTGGCGCTATTGAGGCAGAGAGGCATTGCCGTGGTAGCATACCTCGACGACTTACTCCTGCAAGCGGAGTCTGCTTCGGCCCTGGAGGAGAATGTGGCTATCACCATGGCCTCATTGAGAGACTTTGGCTGGCTGATCAACCTGCAGAAGTCGACATTGACCCCGTCCTGTCGACTGAAATATCTGGGTCTGATTCTGGACATGGAGCAGGCGAAGATGTTCTTACCTCCGGCCAAGTTGCTGACTCCTTACGGTTCTGTATGCGGGTGTTGGGGCTCATGGTCTCGGCCTTCGAGGCGATACCTTACGCCCAGAGTCACACTCGGCTCCTACAGTGAGCGATTCTGTCATGGTGGGACAAGTCTCCGTTGTCCCTGGACCAGCTGATCAGATTGGATCATCAGACCAGAGGGTTGTTGACCTGGTGGCTTCGGGCCCCGGCCCTAACGTTGGGAAAGTAGTTTCTTCCTCTGAATTGGTCGATAGTCACGATGGACGCCAGCCTATCGGGCTGGGGGGGGGGGGTCCTGGGGCAGCTGTCTGCTCAGGGCTGTTGGTCGGCGCAGTGTTGGAGCTGAGGGCAATCAGGCTCTGCCTCTCCCACTGGACGGTAAGGCCTCCTGCTTCGGGTTCAGTCAGACAACGCCACGGCAGTGGCGTACGTGAACCATCAGGGCAGAACGAGGAGCTCGGCAGTGGCTGCGGAAGCGGCTCGCATTCTGAGATGGGCAGAACTTCACGTGCCGGCAATCTCCGCCATTTACATTCCGGGCGTAGAAAATTGGCAGGCGGACTTTCTCAGACGCCAGACGTTGGATCAGGGGGAATAGTCCCTACATCCAGAGGTGTTCCGTCAGATTTGCCACAGGTGGGGCACATCAAACGTGGACCTAATGGCGTCCAGATTCAATCACAAGGTGCAGACCTTCGTGTGCAGAACAAGGGATCCGTTGGCGGCCGCCACGGACACGTTGGTAGCGCCTTGGGGTCGGTACCGGCTCCTGTACGCTTTCCCTCCTCTCAAGCTTCTACCGCGGCTACTGCGCAGGGTAGAAGCGGAGGGGACCCCGACAATCCTGGTAGCTCCGGATTGGCCTTGGCGCCCTTGGTACGCCGACGTGGTGTGGATGGTGACAGATGTCCCCTGGCATCTCCCGCTACGCGAAGATCTGCTGTCACAGGGACCCATCCTGCACCCTGCTTTACCCTCGCTGGCTTTGACAGCTTGGCTATTGAGTCCCAGGTGTTGAGGGATAGGGGCGTCTCTGACTCCGTGATCCCTACCGTGCTTAAGGCGCGCAAGTGTACTTCGCGCAAGATATATCATCGCACCAGGAAGGCCTATATTGCCTGGTGTGAGGCGGGGGGATGGAATCCCCGCTCTTACGTTCTGACCCGGGTGCTGGCCTTCTTGCAGCAAGGCCTGGATAACAAATTAGCATTGAGTTCACTCAAGGGTCAGATTTCGGCTCTAGTGATTCTTTTTCAACTCCCTTTAGCATCACATTCGTTGATACATACATTTGTACAGGGTGTATGCCATGTGGCTCCTCAGGTGCGGTCGCCTTTGGCGCCGTGGGATTTGAATTTGGTGCTTTCTGTACTGCAGAAACCACCATATGAGAAAATCAGGGATATTCCCTTACAATTGCTGTCACAAAATGTGGCTTTCTTGGTGGCCATTACATCCGCTAGGCGGGTGTCTGAGTTGGCGGCGTTATCATGTAGGTCTCCCTACTTGGTCCTTCATAAGGATAAGGCGGTCCTGCGACCTTCACCTTTGTTCCTTCCGAAGGTGGTTTCCTCTTTTCACATTAATGAGGATATTGTTCTCCCTTACTTATGTCCGCACCCGTCGCATCCCTAGGAGATTGAGTTGCATTCTCTGGATGTCGTGAGGGCTTTGCGGGTGTATTTGGCGGCTACAGCTTCTTTTCGGAAGTTTGATGCGTTGTCTGTGCTGACAGAAGGCCCGCGCAAAGGGTTGGCGGCCTCGTCGGCTACTATCTCCCGTTGGATCAGACAGACCGTGATTCATGCGTATACTGTTCGGGGCAAAGTCCCCCCTTTTCCAGTCACGGCTCATTCCACCAGGGCAGTTAGCACTTCCTGGGCTTTCATACACAAGGCTTCAGTGTCCTAGGTGTGCAAGGCGGCTACTTGGGCCTTGGTGCACACTTTTGTTAAGTTTTACAAAGTTGATGTGTCAGCATTCATGGATGCTGCTTTTGGCCGTAAAGTTTTACAGGCAGCGGTGTAGGCGCGGCTGGCGCCTCCTGAGAGGATTCTGTTGGGTACAGTTGTTATTGTTTGCCCACCCCTCTTGAATGACACTGCTTTGGGACATCCCCACTTGTCAATGAAGGGCTGCGTCTGTCAGTGAATGTAGGAGAAAATTGGATTTTATTAAGAACTTACCGTAAAATCCTTTTCTCTGAGTTCACTAACAGACGCAGCACCCACCCCTCTGTGTTGCGTTTGTGTGGCTTGTTACGAACTGATAGGCTATGCAGAGCTGAGGGGTTATATGCTGGAGTGAGGACGGCCCCCTGGGAGCGGTCAGCTTGCTCTTTTTCTATTTGCCTAGTCTACTCCTAGTAGGATGTGCATAAACCCACTTGTCAATGAAGGGCTGCGTCTGTCAGTGAACTCAGAGAAAAGGGTTTTACGGTAAGTTCTTAATAAAATCCTATTTTTTCTGCCATTAAACAAACACCTTATACAGCCCCCTTCCTGTTTGTCTGGAAAATAAAAGCCTAGTTGTTTGACATCATGCACAGCGCTCACTCTCATGAGTTTGCCAGGAAGGGGGGGGGGTGAGTCATAAGAGGGCCAATGAGTGCTGGAGGTGTGCCTCTGTGTAAATCCAGGAAGTGAACAGGCTGCAGCTGCCCACAGTTGAAATGATTGCAACCAGATTCAGTGGAGGGAGATTTCTGCAGCATATTTGGCAAGTACAGAATCTTAGTATATATAAAATAATATGCAAAGTGGTTGGGGGGGAAGCTTCAGGATAGAAAAGATGTTTTAATTACAAATTATGTGCGCAGACTGCAGTTCCTCTTTAACCACTTCAGCCCCAGAAGGATTTACCCCCTTAATGACCGGAACGCTTTTTACAATTTGGCACTGCGCTGCTTTAACTGCTAATTGTGTGGTCATGCAATGCTGTACCCAAACAAAATTTGCATCCTTTTTTCCCCACAAATAGAGCTTTCTTTTGGTGGTATTTGATCACCTCTGCATTTTGAATTTTTTGAAATGTAAACAAAAGAAGACCGAAAATTTTGAAAAAAAAAAGATTTCTCTTTCGTTCATTGACGGATGCAGCAACTCTTCATTACGCCTGGGGTTATGCTACCTTTCACTAGGAGTGCACTAGGCAGAACTTCAGTTCAGCTAAACGCAGACACAGCCCCTCCCAGGGGGCGGTTCTCCCAGGTATAACCCCCCACCGGCCAGCTCAGCCTTCAGTCTTTTTCTGCCTAGTGCAAGGAGTAGGACCGGGCCCCATGCTGGGACCCGTAGATCCACAGTTTTTCTTTTTCTTCTTATGAAGACTGCAATCAAGCAGCCGGCTGGGTGACAGGCTGGATAATATAGATCCAGGGAGTCTCCCCAGCTCGGCCAACGGACCGAGCCGACCTACGCACCGCGCTAGGTCGGCCGTGTCAGGCCCCATTCCGTGCGGACCAGGCATCCAGGTACGCGTCATGGGTGTCGCTCAGCCGGCAGCTCCCCCTGTAGGAATGGACAGGGAGGCAGGTCTGCCTCGGGTGGGTTACCCGCTCCGCCCGTCTGGGTGGGTAAGTACTCCCCCGTCCCTGGCCAGGGCGCGGGGGGGCTGGCGGGTTTCCCCCCATTCCCTGGGATGTCTGGCGGTGCTCCCTCCTCCATCCCTATCCCCCCATCCTCCACCTTGATGCCCCGGCTGCCTGTGCTGCGCCGCAGGAAAAAAGAAAAAACAAAGTTTTTTCTTTCCCAGGCCCCTTTCTGGGGGGCGATTTCGCCGATGGTGGTGGGGGCCTTGGGTGTTCCTTTCCCCCTCCCTCGCCACCGCTTGTGCGGTGGTCGGCGCCATTTTTTTAGTTGGCCCGGCCGCCATTTTTCCGGAGCCAGCCGCATGTTGTATACGGCTCCAATTTTGCGGGAGTCACCCGCTCAGTGTGGCCTCTAGTGTGCACGGCGGCCATTTTTGGTTGGTTGGCCGTGCATTAAAGGCTATGACTGGAGGGTGGGCGGTCCCGGAGCACTTCCTGGTCTAAGCAGACATGTGGAGACGCTGGGATGGCAGCAGCAGCAACGCTTTTTAAGTGGTTGGTAAGGCGGACTCAGCAGCTTGAGCAGCGCTTCTCCTGGGGCAGGGTGTGAGCTACAGTCGGTCCTCCCGGGTGTAACCGCAGAGGTCCCTGTCCGGTGTGCCTGGGGTGGGGGGGCGTTGAGTGCTCCTTTCCCCCTCCCTCACTGCCGCTTGTGCGGTGGTCGGCGCCATTTTTTTAGTTGGCCCGGCCGCCATTTTTCCGGAGCCAGCCGCATGTTGTATACGGCCGCCATTTTGCGGGAGTCGCCCGCTCAGTGTGGCCTCTAGTGTGCACGGCGGCCATTTTTGGTTGGTTGGCCGTGCATTAAAGGCTATGACTGGAGGGTGGGCGGTCCCGGAGCACTTCCTGGTCTAAGCAGACATGTGGAGACGCTGGGATGGCAGCAGCAGCAACGCTTTTTAAGTGGTTGGTAAGGCGGACTCAGCAGCTTGAGCGGCGCTTCTCCTGGGGCAGGGTGTGAGCTACGGTCGGTCCTCCTGGGTGTAACCGCAGAGGTCCCTGTCCGGTGTGCCTGGGGTGGGGGGGGGGCGTTGAGTGTTCCTTTCCCCCTCCCTCACCGCCGCTTGTGCGGTGGTCGGCGCCATTTTTTTAGTTGGCCCGGCCGCCATTTTTCCAGAGCCAGCCGCATGTTGTATACGGCCGCCATTTTGCGGGAGTCGCCCGCTCAGTGTGGCCTCTAGTGTGCACGGCGGCCATTTTTGGTTGGTTGGCCGTGCATTAAAGGCTATGACTGGAGGGTGGGCGGTCCCGGAGCACTTCCTGGTCTAAGCAGACATGTGGAGACGCTGGGATGGCAGCAGCAGCAACGCTTTTTAAGTGGTTGGTAAGGCGGACTCAGCAGCTTGAGCAGCGCTTCTCCTGGGGCAGGGTGTGAGCTACGGTTGGTCCTCCTGGGTGTAACCGCAGAGGTCCCTGTCCGGTGTGCCTGGGGTGGGGGGGCGCCTACCTCCGGTGCTTAGACCTCTCTTGGGTGATGTGGGTGTCCGGTGTGGGTAGCGCAATGGCGGCTGAAGCCAGCACTTCGGCGGCGGGGACCTCTGCTGGGGCTGAGGGTGTGCTGGGACCTGTGGTTCCTCCGGCTACACTGACTCAGGTCCTGGAGTCCTTTATTTCCCAGGCAGAGTTGGGCCGTGACAGCACATGAGACGTCCGCCTCCTCCTTCCCCTTCATCTGGGGGAGATTCGGACTCGAGGGGAGTCGCCTGCTGGAGTTCGCGGAACAGTGGACCTCTCGCATTTCAGATTCCTGGGTGTGCGAGGTGGTCTCCGCAAGGTACAAAATAGAACTCCATGCCATGCCTCCAGACAGGTTCTTTGCCTCCAATCTGAGGCTTCCCCCAGGGTGACGGTTGGCCCTGATGCGGGCCGTGCAGGATCTGCTCTTCAAGGGGGTGATTGTCCTGGTGCCAGCCACGGAACGCTTCCATGGTTTTTACTCCAACCTGTTTGTGGTCCCAAAGAAGGATGGGGTCAGGCACATCCTGGATCTGAAGGCGCTCAATGTTTATGTTCGGGCGCGGAAATTCAGGATGGAGTCAATCCGCTCAGTGGTAGCGGCCCTTCGCCAGGGGGACTTACTAGCGTCCTTGGATATCAAGGATGCGTATCTGCATGTCCCCACCTGTGTCTCACACCAACGTTTTTTACGTTTCATGGTGGGCGATCAACACTACCAGTTTGTGGCCTTGCTGTTCAGCCTGGCCTCAGCCCCCAGGGTTTTCACCAAACTCCTGGCCCCGGTGTTGGCTCTATTGCGACAGAGGGGCATTGCAGTTCTGGCATATCTGGATGACCTGCTTCTGCGGGCAGAGACGGCTTCAGCTCTGAGCAACATAGCCATCACGCTGCACACCCTACAGGGGTTCGGATGGGTGATCAATCGGCCGAAGTCGGTGTTGACTCAGTGACATCGCCTGGAGTACCTGGGTTTAACCTTGGATTCGGTCAGGGCGAAGGTTTTTCTCCCCTCAGAAAAACTGCAGTTGCTGCAGCAGGCAGTGAGGTCTATTCTGTCAGAGAAGTGAGGTTTTGCATGCGGGTCCTGGGGCTCATGGTGTCCACCTTTGAGGTGGTTCCGTATGCCCAGAGTCATACCTGGTCCCTGCAGCGCTTGATTCTGCTACGGTGGGACAAATTTCCTCTGTCCCTGGATCTCCTGGTAAAACTGGACCGCGTGGCCAGGTCCTCTCTGATTTGATGGTTAAGAAGGGAAATCCTTCCTCCCCTGGATGTGGTCCATAGTGATCACAGATGCCAGTTTAAGTGGCTGGGGGGGGTATCCTGGGGTTGTTGTCAACCCAGGGTCGGTGGTCTCAGGAGGAAAGTCGGCTCCCGATCATTGTGCTGGAACTTCGGGCCATCAGGCATTGCCTCTCCCATTGGTCGGGAAGGCTGCAAGAACGCCCTGTCAGTGTCCAGTCGGACAATGCCACGGCCGTGGCATATGTGAACTATCAGGGCGGAACAAGAAGCTCGGCGGCAACATTGGAGGCGGCTCACATTCTGCGGTGGGCAGAGCCTGCATGTGCCGGCTCTCTCCGCCGTGTACATTCCGGGCATAGAAAATTGGCAAGCGGATTACCTCAGCCGACAGAGGTTGGATCAGGGAGAGTGGTCCCTGCATCCGGATGTGTTCCGACAACTTTGCCAAAAATGGGGCACTCCAGACGTAGGTCTGCTGGCGTCCCGGCTCAATCAAAAGGTTCAGGCCTTCGTGAGCAGAGCAAGGGATCCGCTGGCGGATGCAGCGGACGCCCTTGTAGCTCCATGGAGCCAGTATCGGCTCATTTATGCATTTCCCCCTCTCAAGCTGATTCCACATCTGTTGTGCGGGATCGAGGTGGAGGGGATTCCAACCATTCTGGTGACTCCAGATTGGCCTCGGCGTCCGTGGTATGCCGATGTGGTGCAGATGGTTCCCTGGCGTCTCCCGATTTGCAAGGACCTTCTGTCCCAGGGTCCCATCTTGCACCCTGCTTTACCCTCTCTGGCTTTGACAGCCTGGGTATTGAATCCCAGGTCCTGAGAGATTGGGGAATTTCCGATTCGGTGATTTCCACCATGCTCAAGGCACGCAAGTGCACTTCTAGGAAGATATACCATCGCACCTGGAAGGCGTATATCGCCTGGTGCGAAGGGGTGGGGTAGAACCCCCGTTCCTTTTCGGTGTCTTGGCTGCTGGCCTTTCTGCAGCAGGGCCTGGAGTGTAAACTGGCGTTGAGCACTATCAAGTGCCAGGTGTCTGCCTTGGCCATCTATTTTCAGCGTCCTTTGGCAACGCATTCGTTGGTTCGCACCTTTATTCAGGGGGTCCGACATGTCGCTCCCCAGGTGCGTACGCCTTTGGCTCCTTGGGACCTCAATCTGGTCCTTTCATGGCTTCAGAAGCCTCCTTTTGAAAATATCAGGGAAATTTCCTTACAACTGCTTTCGCAGAAGGTGGCCTTTCTGGTAGCCATCACTTCTGCCAGACGAGTGTCAGAGCTGGCGGCTCTGTCGTGTAGGTCCCCGTATCTGGTCCTTCACAAGGATAAGGCGGTTTTGCGTCTGTCACCTTCCTTCTTGCCGAAGGTGGTATCTTCTTTTCACATTAACGAGGACATTGTCCTTCCTTCGCTGCGCCCGTGCCCATCCCATCCTAAGAAGATCGTCTTGCATTCCTTGGATGTGATTAGTGCTTTGCGGGTGTATCTGGTGACCACAGCCTCTTTTTGGAGGTCGGATGCGCTCTTTGTCGTGGTGGATGGACCAAGCAAGGGCTTGGCGGCCTCTTCGGCCACCATTTCTCTATGGATTCGACAGACAGTGACCCGTATGACTTGCGGGGTCTCGAGCCCCCCTTTCCGGTCATGGCTCACTCTACCAGGGCGATTAGCACTTCCTGGGCTTTCCGACATCAAGCGTCGGTTTCTCAAGTGTGCAGAGCAGCTACATGGTCCTCAGTGCACACCTTTACTAAGTTTTACAAAGTTGATTTGTCAGCATCCTCAGATCCTGCTTTCGGCCGCAAAGTTTTGCAGGCCGCTGTGTTAGGTTCCTCCAGATTATTATGGAGAATTCCCCGTTGGGTGAAGTTTTGTTTTTGCATTACCCACCCCTCTTTTGACACTGCTTTGGGACATCCCCAGGTGTAATGAAGAGTTGCTGCATCCGTCAATGAACGAAAGAGAAAATAGGATTTTTTAACTCACCGTAAAATCCTTTTCTCATAGTTCATTGACGGATGCAGCACCCCATCCTTCTTTGTTGGTTTGAGCTTGCATGGCTTGTTATGGACTGAAGGCTGAGCTAGCTGGTGGGGGTTATACCAGGGAGGACCGCCGTCAATGAACTATGAGAAAAGGATTTTACGGTAAGTTAAAAAATCCTATTTCTCTTACATTCATTGATTATTCTTTACCATTGGGTTATATCGCCCTTTACAGGAGTAGGACTAGGCAGAAAAAAAAGACTTGACTATGCCTATGGGAAATCATAGGTGATATACACCCCCTCTCTGATATAGGCCTTCAGTTTTTTTCTGCCTAGTCAGGAGTAAGGACATAGCTCCCTGCTGGGCTCTCTAGTCCTGGCAACATTTTTTGTTTATTTTCTTTTTTCCTGGATTTTTTCCCAGTGAGATCTACAATCAACTGCCGGGCTGGGTGATGGACTGGTCATTATAGGGCCAGAAGGTCTCACCAGTCTGACCAGCGAGCGTGTGCAGACCGCAGCTATGCGCTAGGTCGGCCGTGACATACCCCCACTGGATGGGGGCTGGCCCTGTGAGTTAAACATCTTGCGAGGTCGCATACGAACGGGTCTCCTCGGCCTGAGTCGCAGCGTCCCTCTTGGCCGACAGCCCCCCCACGCAGGGGTGAGGAGGATCTGTCTGGGAGCGTGCCCACCTGGATTTTGCTGGATGGGCGGATCGTCTTTGGGGGTTACCGGTGCGGACCTCTCCAATGTACGTTTCCTGGGAGTGGAATACTGCCAGGCGGATAGCGTGGGACCACTGGTGGGTTCTTCGATGGGCCGTGTTTCTTCAGATACGTTTCCGATAGGCACCTTGTGCATCCCGATTCAACAGAAAGGGACCAAGAGTTTGGGCTCGGTCACAGGATCTTCTGGTGGGCTTTTCACATGCTCTGGTGGCCTGTGGGGCCGTATAGTTTAGGCTAGGCTTCTCCTTTTCCCCAGCTTCGGCTGTGACCTTTGCACAGGATCATGGCCGCAGAAATTCTGGTCACCCTGTTGGTTCTGGATGGTACTGTCGGTCTGGATAAGCTGACCTGGTATGCCTGGTCATTGACGTTCCTTGGTGACTACCCTTCCAGGAGAATCTGCGGTCCCTAGGGCCGTTCTTCCATCTTTCTTTATGGTCACTGGTTTTGTTTTGACGACCTGGCTGTGATAGCCAGGTGCTGTTCCGGCACTGCTGAAGACCAAGGAGTCTCCCTCTAGGGAAAGCTACCACCGGATGTGAAACTTTCGTCCTTCTTGGTGGTTACAATTCTGCCTTTCCTTCACGGGGGATTGAGTAGACATGGGCTTGGGTACCATCAATTACTAGGTGTCTGCCTTGGCAGTCTTCTTCAGCATCCCCGGGTCTTGCATTCCCTGGTGCATACCTTTGTTCAGGGGTTCGACATCTGTCTCCACTGGTGCGGTCTCTTCTACCGCCATGGGGTCTGGACTTGGTTGTTCCGTTTTACTGAAACCTCTGTTTATCCAGATTCGGGGGATCCCCTGCTTGCTCTGTTTTAGAAGGTGGCCTTTGTTGGTGGCTATCAACTTCTTCTCGCAAGGTGTCGGGACTGGTGATGTTCTCTTGTCATGCACTTTACCCAGGGTTCTGCAAGGATACGGGAGGGGGGCTTCTTTTTGCCCTCATCTACCATTCCTTCCCGTTTTCCTTTTGAAAAAGGACATTATGATATTCTCTCTCTGTCCCTGATCAACATATCCTACGGAATTTGGGGTGATCGGGTGTATTTGGCAGCCTCTGAGTCTTGTCAGGGGTTAGACTCATGGTTTTGGAGGCGGTCGGACTGAGTATGGGGCTGTCTGTTTTGTTTGTGCCCATTTCTGGATGGCTCAGACAGATGATGACTCTGACCTATTCTGTGGGGGGTCGGGTTCCTCTTTTTTCCCCTGTTACGGCGCACTCTACTTAGGTGCTTAGTGTTTCTTGGGTCTTCTGTCATCGGGCGTCGGTTACGCAATTTGGCAGATGGCCTCCCGGTCGTCGGTGTACACTTTCACAACATTCTACAAAGTGGATGTGCTGGCATCTGCGGATGCTGCTTTTGACTGCAGGTTTTGTAGACTGCAGTTTGGAGGGTCTATTGTTCAGGTGGGCTCCAGTTCTGTGTTGAGCTCCTGTTACCTAGTTGGCTTTTGTGTTAGCCTGGGTTTTTTCTTTTTCATTATGCCACCCCTCATGTTTGACACTGCTTTGGGATGCCCCAATGATAAAGAATAATGGAACGCTGTGTCTGTCAATGAACGAAGGAGAAAATAGGATTTTTTTTTGACACTGTAAAATCCTTTTCTCTGAGTTCATTGACAGAAACAGCACCCACCCCCCTTAGGAGCTTTGATGCTTCTGTTACTGCTCGTAACTAAATTGAAGGCCTATAGCAGAGAGGGGGGTATATATCACCTAGGACTGCCCATAGGCATAGTCAAGTCTTTTTTTTCTGCCTAGTCCTACTCCTGTAGAGGGAGATATAACCCAATGGTAAAGAATAATGGAACCCTGTGTCTGTCAATGATTTTACAGTAAGTCAAAAAAATCCTATTTTATAACTTTTTGTTATTAAAAAAAATACAATAAACTCAATGTTAGTCCTACATTTTTGGCAAAATACATTCAGCCACATGTCTCGGGAAAAAAAAAAAACTCAAGCGTATATTTATAGGTTTGCGCAAAAGTTTTAGCGTCTACAAACTAGGGTACATTTTCTGGAATTTACACAGCTTTTATTTTATGACTGCCTATCTCATTTCCTGAGGTGCTATAATGGAAGGGCAGTACAACCCCCCCCCCCCAAATGACCCAATTTTGGAAAGCAGACGCCCCAAGGAGTTTGCTTAGGGGCATGTTGAGTCCATGGAGTATTTTATATTTTGCCACAAGTTTCGGGAAACTGCACATTTTTTTTTTTCCACCAAGTTGTCGCTAAATCAAATATTGCTCAAACATGCCATGGGTGTATGTGAAATTACACACCAAAATACATTCTGCTGCTTCTCCAGAGTACAGGGATACCACATATGTGAGACTTTTTGGCGGTCTAGCAGCATAAAGGACCCCGAAACCCAAGCGCCGCCTTCAGGCTTTCTAAGGGCATACATTTTTGATTTCACTCTTCACTACCTATCACAGTTTAAGAGGCCATGAAATGCCAAGATAGCACAAGACTCCCCCAAATGACCTCATTTTGGAAAGTAGACACTCCAAGCTATTTGCTGAGAGGCATGTCAAGTATTTTGCAAATCTCGCTTTTTGTCAGTTTTGAAAATTGAAAAAAATAAAAAAAAATAATTTCCTTTTCTTTCTTCATTTTCCAAAACAAATGAGAGCTGCAAAATACTCACCATGCCTCTTAGCAAATACCTTGGGTGTCTACTTTCCAAAATGGGGTCATTTGGGGGGGGTTTGTGCTACCTTTACATTTCAGGGCCTCTGAAACGGTGATAGGTAGTGAGGAGTAAAATCACCATTTTATGCCCTTAGAAAGCCTGAAGGCGGTGATTGGTTTTCGGGGTTCTGTACACGGCTAGGCTCCCAAAAAGTCTCACACATGGGGTACCCCCGTACTCAGGAGAAACAGCTAAATGTATTTTGGGGTGTAATTTCACATATACCCATGCCATGTGTGAGCATTATATCATTTAGTGACTTTTTTTTTTTTACACAAAATTTTCCCGAAACTTGTGACAAAATATAAATATTCCATGGACTCCACGTGCCTCTCAGCAAATAGCTTGGGGTGTCTACTTTACAAAAAGGGTCATGGGGGGGGAGTTTGAACTGTCTTAGCATTTTATGCCCAACATCACCCACTCTTCTAACCACTTGAACCAAGTCCTTTCTGACACTTTTTGTTTACATGAAAAAATATATATTTTTTTTGCTAGAAAATTACTTTGAACCCCCAAACATTATATGATTCTGTCAAGTTT
>BLSH010017358.1:42842-56516 GCA_018402905.1 Glandirana rugosa | reverse complement strand
GACTACTTCAAAGAAAACAACACTCCCGACACATCCAAACTGACTCAATGGGAAGCCCACAAATGTACTGTGAGGGGAAAACTAATATCCCTAGCTGCAGCAATTAGCAAGGAAAAGAAAACGCCACTCAGAAATCTATTCGCCAAACTTAAACCACTTGAGATGACACGCAAGCGCACCCTAGCTCAAAAATCATACACAGAGCTAATCGAAACCTGCAGCCTCATACAAGAGGAACTAGGGCGCAACATTAAAAAGAAATATATATTATCACAAAAACTCTTCAACACACTCGGTAACAAACGTGGCCACCTGCTAGCCCAAGCTCTCCACTCTAAAGAAGCAAAAACCATGGTTCACCAAATACACTCCCCCACAGGTAAAGTACTCAGCGAAAACGCTGATATTGCAAAAGAGTTTGAAAAGTATTATTCTACCTTATAAAACAAATACATCAGCCCCCCCCCCCCCCGTCTCCCCTTCAAGAAGGTCCAGTGCCATCAAATTATTTTTGAATAAAATACCGAATACCATCCAACCAGGCGAACTTAAAAAAACTAGAATTCCCAATCACCCTGATGGAATGGAAACAGACGATAAAACATTTAAAGCCAGGTAAAAGTCTGGGCCCAGACGGCCTACCGGTCGCATATTACAAGACTTTTGCTGACACACTTTACTCCCCCTTCTTAAAAGCATTCAACTCCCCCTCACCTACAAATCCTCTGACACCCAGAATGCTAGAAGCACATATAGTAGTGATCCCCAAAGATGACAAAGACCCCACGCAAACCGGAAACTACAGACCAATCTCGTTGCTCAACAGTGACAAAAATATTCTCTAAAGTAATAGCTAGCAGAATCTTACCGATCCTCCCCTCATTTATCTCACAGGACCAAGTAGGCTTTGTCTCAGGGTGCGAAGCTAGGGACAACACCATCAAGGCAATTAATCAACACCATGTGATGACACAATCTAACCAAAAAGGCTTTTTCCTATCCCTGGATGCGGAGAAGGCATTTGACAGGGTAGTATGGGACTACATGAGGGAAGTTCTACAGTATATGGGCATTGGCCCATTTATGCTTGGCCTTATATTCTCTTTATACAAGAACCCCTCAGCCAGAGTTCGAGTCAACACCCTGTCAGAAGCCTTCCCCATCTGTAATGGGACGAGACAGGGCTGCCCCTTATCCTCTATTCTTTTAATTTTGACTCTTGAAACATTTCTGTTTTCTGAAACAAAACCTTAACGTACAAGGGATTCAAACTGTCAATCAAGAATACAAGTATGGCGTCTATGCGGACGATATTCTGCTGTTCCACTCACTACAGTACCTGTGCTATTGTCAGAATCCTGAAATTTCAAAATGCTTTCGAACTTAAAAATAAACTTCTCCAAATTCTTTGCCCTAAACATCTCCCTACCTCAACAATTAGTAGACCAGTGTAAAGAGAACTTTGCTTTCCGCTGGAAATATGACTCAATCATATACCTAGGTATACAACTCCCCTCTAAACTCTCAGACTTATACTCCAAAAATTACTTACATTGATGTCGGATCTCAAAAGCTGGAATAACCCATTATTCTCCTGGTTTGGCAGAGCGGCGATTTTAAAAATGAATGTCCTACTGAGACTTCTATATATATTACAGACAGTTCCTATACACATCCCACCGGCCTTCTTCCAATCATACAAAAACACATGCACCAAGTTCCTTTGGAATGACTGTAAACCCAGGATTAGCTATGCACTACTTGCCCGCCCCAAATATCCGGCTGGGATTGGCCTACCAGACCTACAAAATTACTACAAAGCGGTACATCTTACCAGAATAGTGGATTGGAAGGTCCATTCCTCCCACAAAGACTGGGTCCCTCTAGAAAAATCTGCCTCCACCCTCCCTCCATGGACACTTGTATGTCACATATCACCTGACGTATGCTTACACCCGCTAATTGAACCCACCTTACAAATGCTTCTGCAAAATATGCTCTCATACCGCTTTATCATCCATACCTGGACATTTACACCGATAAAGATGAACCCAGACTTCCCACTGGGGCTCACGACTTTCTTACAGAGTACTGGTCAAAGGACTCTATTTCGGCCCACCACTTCTTTAGCCAAGGAAAACTCCTTTCTGCCTCCAGTATCTCTACACAGATGGAAAAACCAACCATCCCACCATGGACGTACTTGCTACTCACACATTACCTAAGATACCTAGATGAAAATTCTCGGTGCTCCAGACCACTCACACCCTTCGAACTGTTATATACACGTAACTCACCCCAAAACCATCTCATCTCTTATACACATGCCCTCCTTTTCGCTGACCAACACCCTAATGATAGCAAATCTTGCAAAACTTGGGAAAGAGATTTATCCATCTTCTTTTCGAAAGATTGGGACCAAATCTTCCTGAGCATCCACAAAGGGTCCATAAATGTTTCCACTCAGGAAAATGGGTACAAAATACAGACCAGATGGTATCATACCCCTGCCCTTCTACACACATTAAATTCCACAATACCAGACGCCTGCTGGAAATGCCATAAAGAAAAAGGCACAATTATCCATATATGGTGGTCCTGCCCCCTCATACAAACCTTCTGGGAAAATGTTTGCCGCATCACCTCCCAGGTGACCTCATATGACCTTGAATTGTCCCCAGCCCAATTTCTACTTCACCATTCACCCCACCGCACAAAGTCTACCACAAATCATTAGGGATGCATATGATTAACGCAGCAAAACAATGCATCCCCATACACTGAAGATCCTCTCACGTTCCCTCAATTAAAGAGTGGTTTAAAAGGATTAGCAAGTTAGCTGAAATTGAAGAACTAATCCACACAGCGACACCCCTGCAAAATTTAGCACCAAATGGGCATGCTGGTCTCACTTTACAACAACCAGAATTCTCTCAACAGTACAACCAGCCTAATTGATGAGCCCCCCACCGGAGTTGAATGCGCCTGAAACGCCGCTGGGGGAGAGGCCGGGGAAGGTCCCCCCCCCTCTCCCTTAACCCACCCTAGTCTCCCTCCTTTTTTTCTCTTCTTTTCCCTAGCCCCCTTCTGTCCCTATACCCCCCATCTAGCAACTTCTCACAAAACGCATAGCATGCGACCTACATGACAGAGTTAACATATCCTATATTCACAGAACCCACCGCCCACCCTCCCTACTTGCAGGTCCTGATTCCTCTCATGCTGAACTTGACCAAGATAACTCGTCAAACAAAACATCCCAATTAGTCTAATACTGACTAAATAACTTGGAAAGTGGAAGAATACACTTCCACCTGTCACCTGAACCTCCCTACAGTCGAGTTCCACCATCTGTGATATAGGGTTTTGAATCAGACTCGTTTCTTCTCATAGGTGTATGTTTATTCCACTTTCGTTACCTTACAATTGTCTTGTTACATCTCCTTCTAACTCCTGTACAACCACTGTTTACGTTGTATGCATGTATCTCTACTATAGCAATAAAAACTGGGAAAAAAAAATGATGATCTTATGCCGAGTACATAGATACCAAACACGACATGATTTAAAATGACGCGCAGCGAGTGCGCATGCGCGGGGCATCCATGGCGGCCGCTTGAGCCTGGAGCTCCGTCCTTCCCCGGTCCTTTGGAGCCGCTACAGCCTGCAGTGGAGCCCGGCCGACCCGCTCAAGGGGAGGTGAGGTGGGGGAAAGCCACAGGAACCTTCCTGAAGAGTGGGAATTTGGTGCTCCGATTCTCGCTCCTCGCCCCCGGCCGCCGGTCCTAAATCGAAGCCGCGGCTCGGGCCTACCTCTATAGTGGACCGCGGACTCTCAAAACAGTAAGGCTTTTACTCAGCTGGAGCCACTCAAAGCTGCTTTCAAGTTCGGTCGACCTGCTCTAGGGGTATGAAGACATTGGGGACCCCCAGGATTCAAATATAAAAGGACACAGGGGTGCTTGAAGATCGCGCCACGTTTACCACACCCGGCCCCTAGCTCTAAATTGAGGCCACGGCTTAGGCCTATACATTCAGCGGCCAGAGGAGATCACCTTCACCAGGGGACCCGCATTGTCAGATGCTTTGGGGGATCTCACAAGGAGACTAGTCTTAATAATTAGCCTAAAACACCACACTCTGACTTCTGAATCACCCTAGTTGTCGGGACTGAAAGGGGCACTTTATTTTATTTTCTTTCTTCAGGGTATGGCTATTAATCATAACCTGCATCATAAGCTCTCTACAGCTATATTCCTCTACCCCTGATCATTGGAATCTCTTATTTTTCAATACTCCCCTCATAAGACAAAGGACATCATCCCTTCAATACATTACATCAGCAGTGAACTCCTCCACTCTCTCTTAAACAGCTTTGCAATCATTTTTCTCGCCTTACTTTCTTACCCAAGGGCAGTATACGTCCCTCTTCAGGGCCCTGTTTCTAAGGAGGAACCACCTTTTCTCTATTTGTCTATTGACCCACTATATTCATGTACCATGCATCCAGGAGCGGTCAGAAGGGACATCTCTCGCCAACCTGGCTACGAAACCCCACCTCCTAAAGCCCCCCAAGGGTCTACTGGGCCCCTCCCAACCCTCTTGCCTATTGAGGAGATGGAGGCTGGTTCGGACGGTGGGTCCCAGGTCCTTACATCTCCAGGACCACATCTAGGTACTTTGCCCTCAGCGCAAGTTCTTTCTCCAGCCTCCACGATATCTCTTTTGGAGCGGACTCTGGATGAACTCATTACCACTCCTCTTAAGGACCAGAACCAGATTAATTCTCACCTGGACCCGTCAACCCCCCAAGCACCTATACATCATTCAGACTTTCAGATGATGATGGAGGTTTTCTCCAAAATGCTTTCTAAAGGCCTTGCCCAAACAGCTTCCCAAATTACCTCTGTCATTCAGGCTGATCTTCAAAGCTTGGGAACCAGAATAGATGTAATAGAACAGAAGACGGACCAATCAGCCTCCAGAATTAATCAGAACACAGCACGCATTCAGGACTTTCAGGAGCAACTAGAAGCGGCCCTCTCCAAAATAGACGACTTGGAGAATTGCTCTAGGCGTTATAACTTTAGAATCAAAGGGGTACCACAAAACATCACAGATGTGCAAGCGGTGGCGAGTGATTTTATCAAAGAAATCATCCCAAATATTCCGGAACACCGTCTGGAGTTGGATAGGGCCCATAGAGCCCTCCAGCCACCGAGATCTGATGGCCTCCCTAGAGACATTGTGATAAAACCTCACTTCTACAGTGTTAAGGAAGAGATCATGAGGGTCTCTAGATCCAGATCCAACCTCTCCATTCAAGGTCGCGCTGTTCAGATCTTTGCGGATATATCGCCAACCACGATACAGAAAAGGAGAACCCTGAAACCCCTTCTGGAAATTCTCAATAAGTCTTCCACCAAATACTGGTGGTCCTTCCCCTTTCGTCTATCTTTCATCTTTAAAGGCAAGAAATTTGGTTTCTCCACATTCGAAGAAGGAGAACGGCTGCTGATCAAACCCAACCTCATTTCACTAGATTCCTCCTCGGCTTCTCAACAAAAGAACTTGGGTCCCTCTAAGAGACCTTCCCCCCAGAGCCCCATACTTCCAATGTGGCAGAAAAAGCAACAGAAGAAGGCTAAAGAATCCCACCCTCCTTGATCTTATGGTTGACCCCTTTGTTTCTCTTCTCCTAGGTGGCCTAGCTGGAATCCTACCTTCAAAAACCTCTCAACTTTGACTCTCCTTATGGAGGGTGACTAACTCTTGGTTTTGTATTTTTGTTTAATGACGTATTTCTTCCCTAGGTTTTATTTGGGTGGGTCTGGGCGGGGCCTGTTGTTGGGCCTCACCCATGACTAAACCAAATACTTGAGGTCTGGTCAGGGGCTAACCAGAAGATACCCCTAGGGTTTGGTTTTACTTCTTATCGCTGGTTTTTAATAAGTTTCAGAACTAGTTTGTTGAGTTCCGTCAGTCCTACCTGGACTCCCTTGTTATGCCTCTCCCTAATGTCTAGGAATCTTAGAAGACATCTCTACTGGTCTTGTCTGGCCCTCCCGGCTGTCCCCGACTGGAACGGTCGGGTTCCGTCTGGATGGCCCGTTTGGACCATACTATAGGAGGCAAGTTATTGGGCTACTTACGGGTAAGCCATCAGTTCAAATGTTAGACTCCGGATAAAGTGACCGGGAAGGAGGCCATGCTCCTCCCTCTGACTCTGGGATTTTCTCAATGGATCTCCTTGAGTCAGCTGTAGTTATGCGGTTAGAGCAGACACGTTTGTTCTATTTCCTGATAGTGGGGGGACCTCCTCATCTCCCCACTACCAGGATTTCAGGGGGTTCAGTGGCTAGTTTTTGCCGCTTCCCCCCTCTGTTATTCTCCTTAGTATTTTTTCGATTCCACTTAGTACTTTTTCTTTTTCCTTTTCTGGCCTCTTTCTTATATTCTAGACACCAGGAAAGTCTACCGCGCAGAAGATTCCTTCGAAATAGCCCCATTGTTGCTTGGTTGGACGGGCTTTCTCTTTCTCATATTTGGGTCCGGGCGAATCACTGTCCAATATGGTTTGTGGATCGTTATTTTTACAGCCTCCATGTCTACTAATTCTCCTTATTTTCTTAGAGTGGCATCTCATAATGTTCAGGGCCTTAATTCCCCTGTAAAACGGAAAAAAAAAAAATCTAGACGTTCTCCTGTTGCAGGAAACTCACTTCCCTAAGCAATATGTTCCTAAATATATACATTCACGCTACCCACAATTCTTCCTGGCAAATGCGCAGGACAAGAAAAGAGGGGTAGGAATCTTCTTAGCTAAGCATTTAGCCTTCACCCTAACGAGGGAGGTTAAGGACCCAGAGGGGAGGTTTATTCTTTTAACAGGGTCAATAGAGGGAGTGATATACTCTCTCGTGTCGTACTACGCCCCAAACTCGGGCCAGATAAAATTTTTCCAAGGGCTATTTAATCGCATCCTCCCCCTCCTTGAAGGGAAGGTAATAATGGGAGGTGACTCAAATTTGGCTTTAGACCCCATGCTTGACAAATCGGGCCTCGGCCCACTTCGCCTACTCCGTCCACCGAAACAGAGCCTCAAATTTGCTAGAACCCTTAACTCCTTAGGCTTTATAGATATTTGGAGGGAATTAAACCCAAAAATGAGGGACTACACCCACTTTTCTGCTCCACACAAGAGTATGGCCAGAATACACCATATCCTGGTTCCGGCTTCTTTATCTTCCATGGTACTTAAATCATTCATTAGAGATTCTCCCCTTTCTGATCATTCTCTAGTTATAATTCATATCAGAGTCGAACCGGGGGGGGGGGGGGGTGAGAAATCCCCACTGGCGTCTAAATGAATCCCTATTGATTAACCCGGTCCATTGTATAATGTTGGAAAGAGAAATTAAAGATTACTTCCTTAGAAATGACAATGGAGAAGTTTCCCCTCTAATTCTATGGGAGGCCCATAAGGGAGTTATAAGGGGTAATATTATCCAACTGTCAGCCAGGTTAAAAAGGGAGAGGAAGATAGAGATTGAGAATCTAGAGAAGAAATATAGAGAACTTGCTAGAATTCACAAAAAGGATTCGACATATTCTTGGTCTCAGTTGGAGGTGGGTAGGCTAGCCCTAAATCTGGCCCTCACTACTACAGCTGAGAAGCAAATTCAGTGGTCTAGGGCGCATTTGTATCTGTAGAGAGACCGTATAGGCTCCAAATTGGCTGCTAGACTGTTCCCCAAATGTCGCTCATTTTCCTTTCCCAAGATCAGGGACCATTCAGGCATCCTCACCCAAAATCCGCATAAGATTATGAATATATTCCATAATTTTTACGCCAAACTTTATGATAAAGGCCAGGCTACCTCCCCTTCTTCTCTTAATTCCTTTTTGGACTCCATCTCCCTCCCCTGTCTGTCGGAAGATCATGCAGCTTCTTTAGAATTGCCCTTCTCTGAGACAGAGGTTCTGGAGGTGATTAAAAAACTCAAGAAAGGCTCAGCCCCTGGCCCGGATGGCTTCATGGGTTATTACAAAACCTTCGGCCCAGTTATCGCCCCTTACTTAACAAAATTCTTTAATTCATTAAGTTCTGGCACAGTATTACAAAAGGACACCAACAGAGCATTTGTATCGGTCATCCCCAAACCTGGGAAAGATAATTCGGATGTTAGTAATTACAGACTCATCTCTTTGATAAATAACGACCTTAAAACTGGGATGGGTGCCATGCCCGGGAAGGATATGTTTTGTCGGTCGATTTGCAAAAAGCTTTCGACACGGTTGATTGGTCCTATATTTTCGAAGTATTAAAGAGATGGGGGTTTGGACCTAAAGTTATCCAAAACCTAAAGGCCCTCTACTCATTTCCCAGTGCCCAAATCAAATTACACAACTTTTTCTCAGATCCTTTCCCTATTTCTCGAGGTACTAGACAGGGTTGTCCCTTATCCCCTTTAATTTTCGCAATTGCGATGGAATCTCTGGCCATCGCTATCAGGGACGATCCAGACATCCAGGGAATCAACTGTGGCCGGTATTCCCATAAATGCGCACTATTTGCGGACGATTTGCTACTGTTCATCTCTTCTCCCCTCACCTCCACCCCAAAGGTTATACAGCTACTTCAATTATTTAGCGAAATTTCTGGCCTTTGTGTAAATTGGTCTAAGTCAGCAGCCTTGAATATCTCTTTACCTGAACAAACTGTCTGGTGCCTGAAAGTCCGTTACAGATTTAGTTGGAACCCCTCCCAGATCCCCTATCTGGGAGTCAATCTGACAGCTATAACAGATAAACTATTCAAAGCTAACTATCCCCCTCTTTTTAAAAAATTGGCACAGGACATCTCTAACTGGAACCGGGAGGATTTATCTTGGTTGGGGAGGTTACATGCGACCAAGATGACTCTCCTTCCTAGGATCCTATATTACTTCAGGGCTCTTCCAATTCCGGTTAGGAAGTCTGATCTGCAAAAACTCAAATCCCTGATCTTGAAGTTTATTTGGGCCCGTAAAGGGTATAGGTGCTCAGCTAAGGTGCTTTATAGGAGACGTACTCAGGGAGGCTTAGGTCTCCCTCACCTTTTCAAATATTATCAGGCAGCCCAACTAGCCCAATTTTCCATCATCTTTTCTAAAGAAAACCTTCCAGACTGGGTCAAAATAGAAAGACAGGCAGTATCACATAATACTATAGACTTCCTGATAGGAGTCCCCCCCAAATCAAGGCCCCCAATTCTTTCCCCTACTCTATCCCACTCTATGTCACTCTGTGACTCAGTCCTAAAGTCTCCTAATTTAATTTCGGCTCTTCGTCCCCTCACTCACCTTTTTCATAATCCTCTATTCCCACCTGGTTTAGATATTAAAGCCTTTAAATGGTGGACGGACAAAAGACTTTATCGTATAGGCCATTTCCTATCATTGACTGGACCTATGGTGTTTTAACACTTTATAAATAAATTAGACATGCCACTCTCAAAAAAATTTCGGTTCTTTCAAATACATCACTTCTTGAACGCCTGGTGGAACTCCAAGAAGGACCATTCTGGCATCACTCCCTATGAACAGTGGTGTTCGGGAATTGTGGACATGAGAGGAGGTATCTCATTGATCTACGCCGCTCTGATAGATGACTCATCCAGACCTCCGCACGTGGTTAAATGGGAAAGAGACCTAAATGTTGAGTGCGAAGTAGACAAATGGTCGCAATTATTCTCACGATGCCAGAGGGGGATAGTTAATACCTCATTGCAGGAAGCTAATTTAAAGGTCTTTATAAGGTGGTATTTGGTACCCTCCAGACTGGCAGCTATGTTCCCCAATGTTCCTAATCTCTGCTTTAGAGGTTGCAACCATGTGGGCACCTTCCTCCATACGTGGTGGGAGTGCCCCCGGCTGAGAGGGTACTGGAACAAATTTTTCCATCTGCTCCGAAAGGTCTCTGGTTTCCTGATACCCCAATGTCCTGAAATAGCCCTTCTCAACTCTAAACCTGAAGGTCTGTCCAAACCATTATGTAAACTCACGCAATTTATTCTGCTGGGGGCGAAGATCATGATTGCTAGGTCCTGGAAACGTCCATCCGTTTCCTTCTCTGCAGCTATACAGAAGATTTCCTGGATAATGGTCCAAGAAAAGTTAGCCAGTTATATTCTGGATACCACCCCTAAATTCGATCTGGTCTGGGAACCCTGGAGGAATCACTTAAAATTACCAGGGTGAATCTTTCCCCCACTTCTCCAGCTTCCTTTACTGGTGTCTACCTTTCCCTACCTCTTCCTCCCTTCCCTCTGGTCCTTTCCTCTTTTCTTTCTCTTCAAGCGTCTAAGTACTCGCTCTCTTATTATTTGATTTCATTTAGATCTTTAGATGTTAAAAGATGCCTGGCTTAAGGGCTGTACTGCTTCCTCGCTCCCATGTGGTGCGAAGGGTACTTGAATTTCTCTCACATAGAGCTTTATTCTAACGGGTTTAAAAGGTTTGTTGGGACATACTTTCCCAAGTTTTTTTTTAGAGACTATATTCTCTCAAGCTCTTTCAGTACTTTCAGGACATAGGTCCTCCCGGCCACAGTGTGCTCCCGGGTTGGGGTGACTGGGGGGACGGCGGGCTCTCTCCTTTCTGGGAATTACCTTCTTCAAACAGAAATTAAGAATGTCATCTTGTAGTCACTCTTTCGATCAATTGGGAAGAATGTTTTCAAATTTTTATTCCAACATTGCGGTTTATTTCACTTTATCTTCCATTGACCTCATGCTATGTAAACATGTACCCGCATGTATGTGTGTAGCTTGATCGAGAAATAAGATTTGACAGGCGTTGGTTATCGTGGTATTTTTCTATTTTTGTATGTATAACTTTCTTTCAATAAAAAGACTTGAAACAAATGACGCGCAGCGGCTACAAACTATATACATCTTCAAAAGTCTTTACAGGTTACCACTTTAGATTTACAGAGGAGGTCTACTGTTAGAATTACTGCCCTCGATCTGATGTTCGCGGTGATACCTCACATGCATGGTGCAATTGCTGTTTACATATGACACTAGACCAGCGCTTGTGTTCACCTTTGCGCACCTGCACAGGGGTGCATTTTTTTTCTTAATTATTCATTTTGCTTTTTATTTTATTTTTACACTGTCCCTGGTAACAGTAGGTAGGGACTGGTATTTTTTTTTTTTTTAAATTGGGGTCTATTAGACTTTAGATCTCTCCTCAGCCCTTAAAGCATCTGACCACACCAAGATCGGTGTGATAAGATGTTTTTCCAATGCAGCTGTTTATATCTGGTGAAATCTAAGTCATGAAATGCTCATAGTGTCTGGTTTCTTATGCCATAGAGATGATTGGAGCCATTCTAGTCTTCGATCAGCTCTATGGTCAGCTGGCAGAACCACTGGCTGCATTCTTCGGTTCCTCATTGGGACAGGAGAGCCCAAGAAAACCATGGAAGACTGGGGGGGGGGGGTGTCTCACTGCCTGTAAAAGCAGCCTGGCAGCTAATTAGCCACTAGGAAAGCCAACCGCCGGCTGAAGAGAAGGATACAAAGATGATACCTGTACCTGCAGGCATCATTCCGGTATAACCGCTCAAAGTCCAGCAACATACCAGTACGTCGCTGGTCCTTGTTGGGCATGTATTGTGATGCACTTTTTTTTCATGCAGCCTGTGAATGAAAAAAGAGAATCAATCGGTGGTATGCCCGCCATTAGAAAACCTCCCTGCATCCACCCACTTCTAAAGATGGGCATAGCACCATTATAAAAATATACGCCAAAGCATAGGGGCAATCCGCCCCTATGCTTCGGCATATATGCTGTTTTTTTAACTGTGGTGGTGAAATCAGCTCCTACAGCGCTGGAGTCGCTGATTTATGTATCGTGCTGTTGTTGTCAAGATAAATAAATCAGTGTTGCAGCTGAATGGTGAACCTGAAAAGAAAATAATGATTAACAATAAAACACAGTAAACAGTAACGTATAAAAAAAATTACATACCTGCAAAGAAAACATGGACATGGAGAAAACAGGGACTCGTCTATGCAGACAACTTGATCGGGAATAAACAAGGCTGCGAATTGTTGGTTGAAGTGGTTTACAAGGTGCCCGATTTTGTGGAGTCGATCATATTCAGGGTCACCCCATGGACGACAGAGTTCATTGTCGGTGAAGTGCATAAACCGCAGGATCTGCTTGTATCTAACCCTGGTCATGGAAGCAGAGAACATGGCCATATGTTGAATTGGGTCAGTGGACCAATATGACTAATATGACTCAGATTTTTTAACTATGCCCATGAGGAGGGAAAGGCCCAGAAAGGTCTTAAATTATGGAACCGTAATAGGTTTCCAGTCTTTGGCAAGTGACATTTGGGGATTAGCAGTGATGAATTGACCAGCATACAAATTGCTTTGGTCCACAATAGATCTATAGTGAAAAACAGTGAATAAAAAATAAAAGGCGGCAAAAATCACCTGTTTCCACCTGAATGCTGGGTTGCCCAGTGAATGAGGGAAGTACGGGCACTGCAGAAGTGGTGGGTTGCCAATCAGGGTTAGCATATGCAGCAGGAAGGGCACTATGGGCCTGTCTTAGTCTTCTCGGTGGCTGTAAGACACTACTTGTGCTAGCCACACCAGCTTGAACCGCACTTATGAGACTCGTCACGTCACCAAGTGTTACTGCAGTGCTGGTTTGTCTATGACTAGGATGTACTAGGCCGCTGGTGCTTGCCAGTTCACCAGAAGGATGAGCGTGAGCAGCGATAGTACTGGCTCTCTGCTCCATAAGAGAGCCCTGCGGTTCTTGTACCTCAACAACAGCAGAATGGGATCGGGTACGCCTGACCTTAGTGACCACTACTCTGTCATCAGAGCTATCTGACAGTGTCCCGCTGTTATCTACAAGTTCGTATGCTGAGCTTGAATCTGACAGTGGAGCTTCCCCATTGCTCTTATCTGTCATGCTCAGCACCGTGTAGGCCTCTTCACTAGTGTACATCTGATTGGACATTTTGGCCTCTAAATTTATCGGTACACTAGTGTGACTCACAGGCAAAAGAGCACACCTGGCTGTCAGAGGCTGCTTCAATAGCTACAAAAAATGAACTGTTAGCTTTCGCAGGGATCAGGTGTGACTCTGCGAACACTGCATTTATGTGTGTTGTCAGCAGGGGCGTTGCTAGATGGGAAAAAGACCAGGGGCTGAAGTCCAAAGAAATGCGCGCTGCAGCGAAAAATGGGTGTGGTCTAAACGAAACAGTGGGTGTGACTTAAAGGGGCGTGGCTCACATCTGAGATGAATGAGGGATGGAAGAATTGTCCCTCCTTAGATCACAGGTGCCAACAGCGGAGTGCCTCCTTACATCACAGGTGTCCCCCAGCGGAGTGCCCCCTTACACAGATGCCCCCAGCGGAGTCCCTCCTTGCACAGGTGTCCCCCAGCAGAGTCCCTCATATCACAGGTGCCCCCAGCGGGGTGCCTCCTTACATCACAGGTGTCCCCCAGGGGAGTGCCTCCTTACACAGGTGCCCCCAGCGGAGTCCCTCCTTACACAGGTGTCCCCGTAGATCGTTGCGGGGACGACTGTTGTGTGTATTTACGTCACAAGCGTCTCAGTGTGGACTAGGGACGCTTTCGATTGTCAAGTAAAAAA
>BLSH010017358.1:27458-37551 GCA_018402905.1 Glandirana rugosa | reverse complement strand
TGTCCTTCACTAAGGTCAGTACTTTGGAAAATGTCCGCCACAGCCTTGGTCCATGCCTATCCCTGGTTTAACTACTTGTCTTTACAGCCAACAGTTTGCTTAGCACTTTACAATATAAAGGAAGACAGTACAGTTCTTGCAGCTTATAATGTAAAAGAGAAGGGGAGGTAGTACAAAGGTAATCGCTGAGAGCGTGGTAGATGAGCTGATGGAGGTGGTCAAAGTCTATTTTTTTAGATGGAGGTGGGATAGGCTTCCCTGAATAAATGGGTTTTCAGGAAATCACCTAACATCAGACAGGATAGGAGGAGATAACCAGACAGACTGGGGTAGATTTCCATAAGATGGGAGAGGTTAGAGGCAAGCATGGTAAGAAGTGATGAGGGCGCTTATCACCCAAGCCATTCTAGCTCCTCCCAAGATCTCCTGCTCTCTAGCATCACTACCACTAATGCTTGCCTCCAGAGATTTTCCCATCTACTTTCACCAAACTCTAGGTATCTCCAAATTTACCTAGCTTTAGGCTATCCCTGATAACTCATCTTACCTGGAAAGCTTATCCAGCCTCTACTACAAACAAAAACAGTATCTAATTGTATTGTAACTACAGTTTATTTTGTGAAAACTATAGCATTATAATCTGCTTTAACCACTTCAATACAAGGCACTTTCACCCCGTTCCCGTTCCAGGCTATTTTTCAGCGCGGTCGCACTTTGAATGACAATTGCATGATCATGCAACACTGTGCCCAAATTAATATTTAATCATTTTCTTCACACAAATAGAGCTTTCTTTTGGTGGCATTTAAGCACTGCTGTTTTTTTTATTTTTTACTAGAAAAAAAGTTTTTCTTATTTACAAGATTTACTGACAGAAACAAAGTCATTTTTCTCCTTCAGTGATGGGTGCTGATGAGGAGGCACTAATATGCGGCACTGATAGGCGGAAGTAGTGGACACTGATGGACGGCACACACTGATGGGAGGCATCGATGGGCAGCACTGATGAGGAGGCACTGAAAGGCTGCACTGACTGTCGTCACTTATGGGCACTAATTGATGGCACTGATGGGCCTTTCCTGTAATCAGGGCACCGATGATCAGTGCCCCGATTACCTGCCCTAATTTCCCCCTCGATGAGATGCCACTGATCAGCTCTCCTCACCACACACACTGTCAATGTGAGGCGAGGAGAGCCGATTCATGGCACTTCCGTGTTTACATGTGACTGGCTGTGATTGGGCACAGCCAATCACATGGTTAAAGAGCCATTTCTCGGGTCTTCAGAGAGATCAGGGTCGTGCTGTGTCCTAGCAAAGGCGTGGCCACAGCCGTTCTGGTGCGCAGTCATATGACGTCCACCTAGAATGAGAGCCGCACCGCTCCACCTCCATTTGATGGTGGGCGGGCGGCAACTGGTTAAAGTGATTCTAAACATATATATATATATATATATATATATCAAACATGTCATACTTGCCTGCTCTGTGCTCAGCAGCCCCTGTTCCCAGGTCCCCTCCCGGAACTCCTGGCTCCTCCCCCTGCTACTTGCTATGGGGGCAGCTCCTGCTGCTGTCTCTGAACCTATGAGGGAGAGAGCCACTCCTCACTGAGCTGGATCGAGATCAGGCTCAGGTAAGTATAAGGGGGACTGGGAGGGAGCTTCACACAGATTTTTTTTTACCTTAATGCAGAGAATGCAAAATATATCTATTGTTGCACTTTACTAATCATAGCATGAAAATGTGCTTGTAAATGCCACGCTCCCCATACAGTTTGTTTCCCATTTAACCATAAACCAACAAATATTGTATCCAAACAAATGAGTCAAAATACACTGATCAATGTAGAGAAAAAGTTCACCATCATATTCCTTGAACAAAAGTTGATCAAATGATTGACATTTGCCAAGCAGGGTACTGCAACACAAGTAGCAAAATTCAGGCCAACTTTAGAATGGTCCTTGTAGTTTGGGGATTTGAACCATAACTCCAACTATAGTGTTGTATATCACAAGGCCAAACCAAGTATAAACCTTTAGAACCCTGAATCCATACAAACACAAAGTTGAAAACAGGACTACAAATTTTTGAAAGCAATTGGGCTACAACTAGTAGTATATCAAGATGAGTAAACATTAGGCATCACATAAAACATTAGAAATGCTGCATGTGGGTGGGGTGTATTCAATAAAACTACATGGAAAAGACAGAAAATGTTTGTTTCCAAGGGGAAGAATGTGGGTGGGAGAACAGACACCCACCTTGGGAATAAAACTGGGAAAAGGATAACTCTCCAAAAACACGTGACCCAAGTAAGCGAAAGAAGGAAGAAAAAAAAAAAAGACTGATCCCTGCAATATTGGTAAGGCCAAGCCCAACAATTATTGAGCAAGGTAAATCTGGTAGTCTTGAGAGTATGAGAATACATTCTAGTAGAACCATGTCTTCTGCTGTAGTTACTTTCTGCTTCCTAGCAGCAGTGAGTTCCTCCATCCACTGAATCTTCTCAGGTACAGAAGACCACTGACTCATTGAACAGAGGCTCTGTACACACATCAATTTCTTATAATGGCGTTTAAAAATTGAGGTTAGATAAAGCAAAAATGCCAACAGGCAAATTAACATGTCCAGTTGGACAAATACCAATTTTTGCACCTATTCCCAGACAGGGTGTATCATTGGGCACTGCCAGAACACATGGAGGAGAGTAACAAGTTCTTTCAAGTACTTCCAGCACATCAGGGAGGTAGTAGGGAATATTTTATGCACTCTGTACCATCTAGTCAACAATTTGTATCCAGCCTCTGGAAATATGTCCGCAATTAATGGATTTATGGGGGAATTAAAATACGGTCCCTTAGTCTCCCATTTGCTGAAGGGCACAACAAAGCCTTCATCCAGCATCAAAAGTTTAAACGTTTATATGCCTCAGAGAGCGTTTGTTGAAGAGGAGATACTTTTAAACAGTGGTTCTCAAACAGTAGACATTGCCCCAAATGAGTGGCCTGAGACTTTTATGCTGGCCATACACTAGACGAAAAATTGTTCGAAAATCTGTTCGCTCGTTTATCGTGTAGTTAATGGGCATGAATCGAAAATTGGTTGTGACGTTTTTGAGCCGATGAATTGAAGGAATGGCTGAAGTTTTTCAAACCTAACGGACGATAAATCACCCGAACAGTTTTCACTGGGCTTATGTGACAAAACAAACGAAGAACGGATTCGTTTAGGTCAGTTGAACGATTTAACGATCAAATTTCGGTTATTACATGATGGCAAAATCGTTTGCTCTCACGACCCTGTTTTCGTTTTTTGAAAACGTGTTCGGTCGATTTTTCATATAGTGTATGGCCAGCATTAGAGAAGACAAAAGGTGTTTAAGCTGAAGGGCCTGCCAAATGGGGGATCTGCCATAGATTGAATTGGACATGATTTTTTGACACACAAGACACTATTTTAAATCCCCTCTGCATATGCAAGACTTTCGCAACAAAGTGTTAACAGTGGACAGTGCAGCCTGAAGCCAGTCTGTTAAGCTGGCCATCCATTATACAATTTTCTTATTCAATTTGCTTTAGATTTATCTTCAACTATGTAGTGCAAGGGCCTGCCTAAGTGCATACAAATTGAAAGTGTTTAGGTTTGATCTCATATTATATAGTTTTGGTAAATCTAAAGGAAAATTGTATAATGTATTGCCAATGGTCACTAGGGTTGGTGTCACCGGATGCGGAAAAAAATGGTGTCCCCCCCCAACTATAGTCCCCCCTCTCTCAGTATAGGCCCCCCCCACTAAGTATAGACTCTCCTCCATCAATATAGACTTCCCCCTTCAGTACCAACACCCCCTCAGTGCAGACACTCCCTCAGTGTGGACCCCCCTCAGTGCGGACCCCCCCCTCCCCGCCCATAACGCCCCCCCTGCACATGTCCATCTACATTAAAATAATCTGTACATAGTAGTTAGCCAGGTTGAAAAAAAGATACAAGTCCATCTAGTTCAACCAATAAAAAAAAGAAAAAATGTATATAACCATACAATCCCATATACACAATCCTTCACCCACAGTTGATCCAGAGGAAGGCAAAAAAACCCCAGCAAAGCATGATCCAAATTGCTATAGCGGGGTAAAAAATTCCTTTCTGATTCCCCGAGAGGCTTTTCCCTGGATCAACTTTACCTAAAAATGTTAGTACCCAGTTATATTATTTACATTAAGGAAAGAATCCAGGCCTTTATTAAAGCGATCTACTGTGCTGGCCAGAACCACCTCTGAAGGGAATCTATTCCACATTTTCACAGCTCTTACCGTGAAGAAACCTTTCCAAATTTGGAGAGGAAATCTTTTTTCCTCTAGACGTAAAGACCTTGTCCTTTGTGATGACCTTGAAGTGAATAACTCAACACCAAATTCACTATATGGACCACTTATGTATTTGTACATGTTGATCATATCCCCCTTAATCTCCTCTTCTCAAGAGAGAATAAATTCAGTTACTCTAATCTTTCCTCATAGCTGAGCTCCTCCATGCCTCTGTTTAGTTTGGTTGCCCTTCACTGCACTGTCTCCAGTTCCCCGATATCAGTTTTGAGAATTTGTGCCCAAAACTGAACTGCATATTCCAGATGAGGTCCTGCTAATGATTTGTACAGGGGCAAATTATATCTCTCTCTCTGGAATCCATACCTCTCTTAATACAAGAAAGGATTTTGCTTGCTTTGGAAACTGTAGCTTGGCATTGCATGCCATTATTACGTTTATGATCTACCAAAACCCCCAGATTTTTCTCCACTATGGATTCCCCAAGTTGTACTCCCCCTAGTATGTATGATGCATGCATATTCTTAGCTCCCAGGTGCATAACTTTACATTAACATTAAACCTCATTTGCCAGTCGTCCAATTAAACAGTGCATTGAGGTCTGCTTGTAAGTTGGAGACATCCTGTAAGGACATTATTCCAATGCAGAGCTTGGTGTCATCTGCAAACACTGAAATGGTACTTTTAATCCCAGACCCTATATCATTTATAAATATATTGAAAAGTAAGGGCCCCAACACTGAACCTTGGGCTACACCACTGGATAACGTTACACTGCTTGAGCGGACTGGTTTGAGGATGCCAAAACATCCTATAAAGTTATCTTTACATATTTTGAGCTTGTGGCAGATCACGCAGCCTCACAAAGGGGACCGGTACCTTTCTGAGACCCTTCCTGGGTGAGATTGTTTGTCAGGCTGTTGTCTCTACACATTCCAGTGTGCCACAGAAATTACAGTTTCTCCATAAACTATGGCCCAAACATGATGGATTCTCATTAGATGTGCCAGCCAAGCACCTTGATTATATTTCAATACCTCTTTGCTTGGCAAAGGAGGAGGATCAGTAAGATATCCTAAACAACAGGCACTGTCCATCTCAAGTCCCTCCATCGCATCACCATCTTGGCAGTGTTGTCAGACCATCCTATGTGTCAGCATAGTGAATAGAACTGCATAAATTGCAGACTAGTCTATGAGACATCTACTTCTTGATAGACAAGTTCATTGTTAAACAACAATTAAACTTTCTGCACAAAGCCCCTGATGAAAGGCTTGGACCTGAAACGCGTCAAGGAATGATCCTATATGTTGGATTGCGGAATGTAACCAGACAATATGTTTACATATGTATATTGGCAATGCATGTTTCTGTAACTATAGGCTTACTATCTGACATCAGTTATATGGTTAAGGGTTCTAATACCCTTTTTTATTAATTTGTATAAATAAAATATTAATTTTTATATAGATATTGTATTGTATCGCTACCTTTAAAGTCCCACAACAAGGGTTTTTTCTTATTACATTTGATTTAGGGATTGGTAGCTGTCACTGGCGACATTGCATCTCTGGGGATCTATATACTGATAACTTTAGACCATTCACAGTAAGAATCATTAACCACTACTCTCTGAATTTGGTCTTTTAGCCAGTTTTCTATCCACTTACAAACTGATCTTTCCAAGCCTGTAGACTTTACACATTAGCCGTGTGTGGGAAACTGTGTCAAACGCTTTTGCAAAATCCAAGTATACCACGTCCACAGCCACCCCTCTGTCCAAGGTTTTACTTACCTTATAAAAAGAAATCAGGTTTGTTTGACAACTTCTGTCTTTCATAAATCCATGCTGTCTGTTGCTTAAAACGTTTCTTTACAACAAGAACTCATCTATGTGGTCTTTTATTAAACTCTCTAGTATCTTCCCAACTATAGAAGTTAAACTAACAGGTCTATAGTTACTTGGTAAAGACTTTGATCCTTTTTTTTTAATATTCAAACAACTTTTATTATTTGAAAAAATATGCAAATAAAGTACATTTACAACAATTGTCTGGTTGAACTGGCATCATTACAGAAGTATAACGAGATAGACATTACTTATTCTAAAGTACAATACAATCTAGATCATGAATTCCACATGGATGGCATATCATAGTACCAGGTATCGGTAAAATACTGCAGTTGATTTCCCTGCGCTGTCCTTACAATAAGTGATGGGTGGGGGAAGACCCAGGGACAGCCTATTAGTGATATCAAATTAGGTGCAAGTTTCTGAGGATTGGAGCCATTTGTCCCATATCTTATTGTATTTGGTCGGATATCCTCTGTGGGTGTATATGAACTTTTTATATGGTAGAGCCAGGGCTTTTTTTCTGGCGGAACCCAGTTCCGCCACCTACACCAGGCAGAGAAGCAGGGTGATTGTGACATGAAAAGGCAGCTGCATAAGCCGGCGATCGTATATAGTTCCGGCTGCAGCATGCCTGAGACAGTGGAGAGCGGAGTGATATCATCTGCACTCCGCCTCTCCCTGCAGACTGAATGCTCCTTTCGGCGGCAGCCTCTCCTCTCGGATCTGTGTGGAGAGAGAGCGAGCTCCTGCATGACTGCAAAGAAGCTGTGCAACCTTTCTTGGTAAAGTATTCAGGCAGGATGGGGCTTTGTTAATGCTGCTTGGATGTGGGTCTGTGAGTGTCTCTGAGCTGGAAAGGGCTGTCTCTTTGCTGGTTATGGGGCTGTCTCTTTGCTGGTTATGGGACTGTCTTTGCTGGTTATGGGGGTGTCTCTCTGCTGGAAAAGAGGGTGTCTCTCTGCTGGATATGGGGCTGTCTCTCTGCTGGATATAGGGCTGCCTCTTTGATGGATATGAGGGTGTCTCTCTGCTGGATATGGGCCAGTTGAAATCATCTGGAAGTGCCTATGAGTTTACTTTGGTAAGAGCTGGGTATTTCTAATGTGTTGTGCATTTTCTACATTGCTTTTTATTAATGAATGTTATACAAATTACTTGTATAGCCCCCAAATTATAGGTTCTCTAAAGGGGGCTGTGCTAGGAGGGGTGGAGACAAGAGGCGGTTCTAGGGGTGGGTAGGGGCAGAGACAGGCGTGGCCTGGAGGGGGACAGGAGGGGGTAGAGTTCCTGCACATTTTCTCTGAGAGAAAAAGCCCTGGGTAGAGCATTATTTATATCTGCTAGCTATGCACCTAACACAGGTGGGTCCTGTCTCATCCATTGTCTAGCAATAATTTTCCTTGCAGAAAATAATGTTTCATTGAGGAATATTTTAGTGAACTTGTTTATATCGGAGTCTGGGAGTATACCAAGTAAGCATGGCTTAGGGCTCAGTGTTAGTGGGGAGCCCATGTTGTCATGGAGAAACTGGACCACTTGTGTCCAGAATCCTTGGATGCTGGGGCAGCTCCAGATGAGGTGATAGAAAGTACCCGTCACACTATTGCACATAGGGCACCTAGCAGACTTGTATCTGGAAAGTCTGAGTGGGGTCAGGTACGATCGATGTAGAATAAAGAGTTGTGTAAGGCGCTTAGAGTTTAGGTGAAACTAATTTGCAGGTATCAAGTGCATCACTCCATTCATCATCCTCGATAGGGCCGAGGTCACTTTCATACATAGTTAGTCCGGTTGAAAAAAGACACAAGTCCGTCTAATTCAACCAAAAAAAAAAAAAAAACAGAAAAATTATATATAACCATACAATCCCTTATACAATCCTTCACCCACAGTTGATCCAGAGAAAGGCAAAAAAAAAAAACCCCAGCAAAGCATGGTCCAATTTTCTATAGCGGGGGAAAAAATTCCTTCCTGATCCCCCGAGAGGCAATCGGATGCACCCTGGATCAACTTACCTAAAAATGTTAGTACCCAGTTATATTATTTACATTGAGGAAAGAATCCAGGCCCTTTTTAAAGCAATCTACCGTGCTGGCCAAAACTACTTCTGGGGGGAGTCTATTCCACATTTTCACAGCTCTGAAGAAACCTTTCCGTATTTGGAGATTAAATCTTTTTTTCTCTAGACGTAAAGAGTGCCCCCTTGTCCTTTGTGATAACCTTAAAGTAAATAACTCCACACCAAGTTCACTATATGGACCACTTATGTATTTGTACATGTTGATCATATCCCCCATAATCGCCTCTTCTCAAGAGAGAATAAATTCAGTTCCTCTAATCTTCCCTCATAGCTGAACTCCTCCATGCCTCTGATTAGTTTGGTTGCCCTTCTCTGCACTTTCTCCAGTTGCCAGATATCCTTTTTGAGAACTGGTGCCCTAAACTGAACTGCATATTCCAGATGAGGTCTTACTAATGATTTGCACAGGGGCAAAGTGATGTCCATCTCTGGAGTCCATACCCCTCTTAATGCAAGAAAGGATTTTGCTTACTTTGGAAACCGCAGCTTGGCATTGCATGCCATTATTAGGCTTATGATCTACCAAAACCCCCAGATCCTTCTCCACTATGGATTCCCCCAGTTGTACTCCCCCTAGTATGTACGATGCATGCATATTCTTAGCCCCCAAATGCATAACTTTACATTTATCAATATTAAACCTCATTTGCCACATAGTCACCTAATTAAACAGTGCATTGAGGTCTGCTTGTGAGTTGGAGACATCCTGTAAGGACGTTATTCCACTGCATAGCTTGGTGCCATCTGTAAACACTGAAATGGTACTTTTAATCCCAGACCCTATATCATTTATAAATATATCGAAAAGTAAGGGTCCCAACACTAAACCTTGGGGTACACCACTGATAACCTTAGACCATTCAGAGTAAGAATCATTAACCACTGAATTTGGTCTTTTAGCCAGTTTTCTATCCATTTACAAACTGATCTTTCCAAGCCTTGTAGACTTTACCTTACCCATTAGCCATGTGTGGGGAGTGGTGTCAAATGCTTTTGCAAAATCCAAATATACCACGTCCACAGCCACCCCTCTGTCCAAGGTTTTACTTACCTCCTCATAAAAAGAAATCAGGTTTGTTTGACAACTTCTGTCTTTCATGAATCCATGCTGTCTGTTGCTTAAAACATTTTTTTCTAACAAGAACTCATCTATGTGGTCTTTTATTAAAAACTCTGTTATCTTCCCGAATATAGAAGTTAAACAGGCCTATAGTTACTTGGTAAAGACTTTGATCCCTTTTTAAATATAGGCACCACATTGGCCCTATGCCAATCCAGTGGTACTATTCCAGTCATTAAAGAGTCCCTAAAAATTAGATACAATGGTTTGAAATTACAGAGCTCAATTCCTTTAGGATCCGTGGATGAATGCCATCTGGTCCAGGTGCTTTATCTACCTTTATTCTGTCTAAATACTTCTGAACCATTTCACTTTTGAGCCATTGTGGATCATTTGTGTCTGTGTCACTACCACCTCCATCGTGGACATGAGCTCCCCCATGCTCCTTTGTATACACAGAGCTGAAGAATGTATTTAATACGTTTTCCTTCTCTTTGTCCCCAGTCACGCACTCTAGGTTATTTTGGAAAGGGCCTACATCATGCTCAGACCTGACCTTTTTACTATTGATATATTTGAAGAATTTTTTGGGGTTTGTTTTACTATCTTTTGCAATCTGTTGTTCATTTTGAATTTTTGCGTCCTTGATTTCCATTTCTGTATAAACTGAGATTTACAATGTTTCTTATATTGTCTTATACAGTTTACCTTTAGTTCCTGCGTTTTTAAGTTTTACTTGTTGTCTAACGTTTTCTATCATTTTGTTTGGGGTTT
>BLSH010017358.1:10108-27448 GCA_018402905.1 Glandirana rugosa | reverse complement strand
TTATTAGGTGTACAAAAATACATATAACATACATCTGGGGGTGGCCAGCGGCCGATCAAAGAAGTGTAGATACAGTAATTTAAGATACAAAAGGGATATTGACAGTCTCACTTTCTGCGTAGTATCTACCAATGTACTAACATCAAATATTGAATAACATTTAACGCTGCACCAATTTCTGATTCCATGAATAATATAATTAAAAAGATAAGTGATATCTTATTTTAAGATTGAAGTATGGAGAAGTAAGTAAGGCAGGGCATAAAGAGAGAAGAGAAAAGTGAAGGATAGCGGGGAGAGAAAGAGAAGAGAGAGGGAGTGAAGAAAGCGGGGAGATGATAGATGTAGAGTAGAGTGAACGAGCATTAGGTTGTCATGCCAGCGACGGTACCTGAACCAAGTGTCCTCCGTGACAGCATCCGTTTTATGGTGTCCGAAGAAGAGAAGTCTTGCCAGACGAGCCATATTACTTTAAATTTATCAAAATTATCGTTATCTAGTGATAACATTTCCTCCATGCGCATTATATCATTCACAGTGGAGACCCACAGAGAAAGAGGGGGGGTAGTAGTCGTTTTCCAGAATAAAGGGATTAATTGTCGCGTTGCAGCCAAAAAGAAACGGAGGAGTGTCTTCTTTTGGGAAGCAAGGGTACCCGGTAGTATAGATAGAAGTGCTACTTCCGGGAAGGGTTTAAGAGATTTGTTGTAGATAGCATTGTGTATGGAGAAGACCTGTGAACAGAGAGGTTGTATTAGGGGGCAGTCCCACCAAATATGTAGGTAGGATCCTTCTGCGGATTCACATCTCCAACAAGTGGAGGAGGCATCCGGGAATATTTTATGTAGAGTCTGGGGGTCCTTGTACCACCTGGAGAGAAGTTTAAAATTTTTCTCCTGAGCGTAGCTAGATGTGGAAGATTTGTGCGTGAAGTGGAAAGATTTTTGCCAGTCTGCTACAGTAGTTTCTGTTCCTAAATCCGTAGACCATCCCCTGGTGTATGGTGGGAGTTGATCGTGAGTTAGAGTCTGTAATAGTTTATAGAGTGTTGAAAGTAAATGCCTGGGCATTTCAGTGAGAGAGCACAGTCGCTCAAACTCCGTCAGACGTCTGTGGGTTTGGGTAGAGGAGAATAGGGTAGACCAAAATGAGGAGAGCCGAAGTGCTGTGAGCTAGTTGGCTTGCTCATCCGGGACATTCGGCTTGCCAGAGACTGGATGAACGAAGGAATTTGCAAGCGGCCAGTTGGAGCGGGTGAAGGGGCCCAGTCTGGAAGAATCTATCCCTTGGGGTAGGGAAGGGTGATCAAAGAGAGGAGTAATAGGGGAGGGGTCAGATGACATCAGTGGTAAGAGTCTCCTTTTATACCACATGGTCAAGGCCGCAACAGTAAGGGGGGATGAGGAAGAGAATCTCTGAAGCTCTGTTCCATATCCCCATAGGGAGTCGCGCAGGTCAATTGTCGTGTGTTCTTGTTCTATCATGGTGGATGCTTTAGGGGAAGGACGGGGGAACCATTCCAGTATAGGAGCGAGTATCGCCGCTTTGTGCCTGTCTGGTAGCCCCACTCCACCCTGTATCTTGGGGTAGGTAAGTAAAGTATATCGGATTCGGGGCATGCCATTTCGCCATATGAAACGGGTGACCATGGAGCGTAGCGAGTTGAAGAAACGTGTGGGGACGGTTATTGGGATTGTTTGGAAAAGGTAAAATGATTTGGGTAGAATATCCATTTTGAGTGTGTTTATGCGGCCAAATAAGGGCATGGGGGTGTTTTTCCAGGTTTCTAAGTCTCTCTTAATATGGGACAATTGTGGGAGGTAGTACAGTGTGTATAGGTGTGGGAAGTTTTATCCCTAGGTACGAGATGCTTCCATTACCCCATTGAAAGGGGAAATTAGACTGGACCTGGGTAAGAGTAGTAGCTGGCAGTGAAATATTAAGAGCCTCGGTTTTTGCCATGTTTAGTTTGAAATTACTAAATTCCCCGAACTTCTTAAATTCCTGCAGTAATGAGGGTAGAGAAGTGTGTGGCTGCTGTAGGTACACCAGGAGGTCGTCAGCATATGAGAGTTTGTATTGTGCTGTAGGCGTTTGGATACCCATGATAGAGTTGTTTTGTCTAATTGCGTTAGCCAGGTGCTCCATCACTAACACAAAGAGCAAGGGGGCAACCCTGGCGGGTACCGTTGGAGATATCAACTGGGGATGACGTAGATCCATTAACTAGGATTGATGCTGCGGAGCGAGCGTAAAGGGACATGACCTTGGTCACAAAATTAGCACCCAGTCCCACCTGTTCTAGAGAATGCCTGAGGAACTGCCAGCTCACCCTATCAAATGCCTTCTCGGCATCAAAGGAGAGAAGGCAAGCTTTAAGATTGTGTTTTTGGGCATATGAAATAAGGTGTATGGTCTTAGTAGTATAATCACGTGCATCCCGCCCGGGTACGAAGCCCACTTGATCTTTGTGTATAACAGTTGGTAGAAGGGGTGACAGGCGGTTAGCCAACACCTTAGCGAACAGCTTAATGTTTATGTTCAGTAGGGATATTGGGCGATAGCTACTGCATTGTGAGGGGTCCTTGCCTGGTTTGGGGAGGATTGATATAGAGGCCGATAGGAGTTGGGGAATTGGAGTTGTCTATGTGGTTAAAAGCGAGGGCCAGGAGGGGTGCAAGATGAGGGGCAAAGGATTTATAGAATCTAGGTGAAAACCCATCGGGCCCTGGGCATTTCCCTGATTTTAGACCTTTGATTGCTCCCAGGAACTCGGGTTCAGTAAAAGGCTTATCTAACTCAGAGGCATCTTCAGTCTCGATGCAAGGTAGGGCTGTCTCTTCAATGTAGTCAGTTAGTGGTGAGGACAAAGTGTCAGGAGGGTGGGGCATTGTGGAGGTGGGGAGGTTAAAAAATATGGAACGCTTCACGAATTTGCGTGTCATCCTTGCGCAGGGGCCATGCTAATCTTCTCTGTATCGTTCCAATTTTAGTATATGTCCTGCCGAAGCGAGGACTCTTTGTAACATTTAAAAGATAATAGTGTTGCCTCATTTTTATATTTTTAAATGCTCTTTTCTTGTCATTTATAACTTATATAATTTTGTCCGTGAGCCACTTAAGTTTAAAAGGATAAAAATAAAACCTATTGCCCACGGGAATATACTTTACAGTGAATTTGCATACAGTTTTTTTTAAAAATTCCCATTTCTGTACTGTGTTCATCGATGCCAATATTCCCTCGCAGTCTTAGTCCTGGAGAGCAGCCCTCATTCACACTCGCTTTGAGATCACTTCTCACATAGAGACAGACACCCCCACCCTTCCGTTTTACCCTGTCTTTCCGAAAGAGCATAGCCAGGAATATTAATAGCCCAGTCATGTGAAGAATGAAGCCAAGATTCAGCTATACCAATCAAATCATAGTTCTCCTTATGCACCAGAGCTTCCAACTCACCAAGTTTGCTTGGCAGACTCCTGGCATTGGTGAACACCTTAAATTCCCTGTCACATTTTACACATGTATGTTGCATGTTTTTAATTTTATTACAAACAGTACCATTTCCAATGGTTATTTGTAACATGGGAACCTTCATATCATCTTCCATAGCCCTCCCCCCATCTTTCCCCATTTCCCCATTCCACCCACCAATAGGGGCTGACCCCTGTCTGTCCTGTCTACCCCATTATAATTTAATGCACCCTCCCCCCTCAATCCTAGTTTAAATACTCCTCCACCCTTCCCATAAACCTCTCCCCCAGCACAACAGACCCCCTTCCATTTGGCTGCAAACCATCTTTAGCATATAGATTGCACCCCAATGAAAAGTCAGCCCAGTGATCTAAAAACCCAAAGCCACCCTCCTTACATCAGGTCTTTAGCCATGCATTCAGGGCTAATCTCCCCCTGCCGTTTCTGTGTTGCGCATGGCACAGGCAATATTTCAGAGAATATTGCCTTGGAGGTCCTTCCCTTCAACTTGGAACCTAATTTTTTGAATTGTTTCTTAAGGAGCCTCCACCTTCCATATATTCTGTCATTGGTTCCAATGTGGACCAAGACAGCTGGGTCATGCCCAGCCCCTCCCAGTAATTTATCAACCCGGTCCACCACATGCCGAACCCTGGCACCAGAGAGACAGCAAAACATTCAGTTGAGGCAATCCTGGTGAAAAATTATTCTATCAGTCCTTCTAATTATAGAGTCCCCAATTACCACCAACTGTTTAGGCCTACCTGCACTACCCCTACCACCCCTACTAGATGGGTTGCTCTCCCGGCTATTAGGGGGAGCAGTGACATTTAGGGCTGCCACCTCTGAGTTTGCCACTCCCACATCTTCACTCAACTTAGCAAATCTGTTAGGGTGCTCAAACCCAGGGCTGGCCTTCCTTTTCTTTGAGCCCCTACCACTCCCTCTAACTGTATTAACCCATCTACCTACCTTATAATCCTGACTTACCCCTCCACCCTCCCCATTAACCCTACTAGCTCAGTGAGCAGAGGAACCCTTTCAAGGTTGACAGCTCTGCCCAGCGTTGCAATTTGCTCCTCCAGATCTCTAATGTGAGCTTCCAGAAGGGCAACCTGCTCACATCTGTCACAGCTGTATTCATCCTGGAGCTGTTGCTCCATAGTTGCATACATGCGACACATTGTGCACTGTACAAAGCCTTCAATCTTGCTAGCACACATTTTCCCAGATACAACACTAATAACAGGAAATTTCAGATGTTACTTACAGGTTTGAGACTCCTGTTATAAATTCCTGCTTTAAACTCACCACTTAGTCAAGGTCTACTTGCTCAGGAGGTCCAGCAAGCAAAGCGGTAGCAAGCTCAAGAAATGAGTTAAACAGAGATTTTTATAGGAATTGGATCACCTGTGACCAATTAACCACTCCCCTTAATTAGTAGTCTGAAGGAAGGAAGGAGGAAAAAAGACTATTTAAAAAGTGACAGAAAAAGTGATAAAAGCTGCAATGAAAAAGCCCCAAAAAACCTAAAAAAAACTGCAAACACCAGCAGTCAAAATCAAAACGGTTTCACTCAAATTGTCATACTCTTTAGCTATCAACCAGCAGATCTGGCAAACTCAGAAACTTTCCCATCTAGTTTTTTGGTCATAGACAAGTACAGAAGACGAGGGGAGGTGTAACATATTGTAAAACACGGAAATTCGTTTTTTGGGGTCTTTGCTTCTAATTACTTCCATAAGATAGTTAGATTCCAGTTGAATATTACCTTCGGAGAATTAGGCTTTAAAAGTGTGGCGAACTTGTAAATAACAGAAAAACATCTGAGTTGGTAGGTCATGTTCACCCCGTAGGGTATCAACAGTTTTAAGTTCACTATTTTGGGTCAAGTGAGTCAAGAAGAACACGCCACGGCTAAGCCACAGCTCTGAATCAGGGATTATTTGGAGCTCAGGAAGTGACAGATTGTGCCACATTGAGGTAAACTCATGGTGAGGAGGTAATTTAAGTTTGGTGGAAGCGATGTCCCATATGTGTCTATATTGATATAAGGAGTGACGGTGCCTGTTGCCTCCGCACCTTTCACACCACAGGTTACTGCTGTGAATGGATCTGCTGTATGATGGGACCAAGACGGACATTAAAAAGTTAAGAACCTGGATCTATCTATATGAAACATTTGTGATAATTGAGTTGCTAATTAATATGAATTAATGTCTGGTAAAGCGGTTTTTAATTTGCGCCAGGGCAACTTGTGTCTACTGGGACCCCAGATAAAAGGAGCGTAGTATGGCTTCCATGGTTTTAAAATACCTGAGTGGAAGATACAATGGAGAGTGCCAAATCACATAGAACATTTTGGGAAATAGTACCATTTTTACTAGGTTTATACGGCTGAACACTCCCAGAGGTAACCTGGCCCAAATCTGTGTTTTGTTTTTAATCATTGTAAGCAGGCGGGTAATGTTAAGCCAGGTGTAGTCCGCCGGAGAACGAGTAATTTGGATACCCAAATATTTAATTTGATCAACCCTTTGGAGAGGTAGGCTAGATTTAGCCTCAGTCGGGGGAAATTCATCTATGAGTAATATATGGGACTTGTCTCAATTTACTTTAAGGACAGAAAAGGAGCCAAAGTTTTCTATAAGTTTCAGTGCAGAGGACAAAGATCCCACCGAAACATCTAGATATGGAAGTGTATGGCCTGCGTAGGAGCTGATTTTTTCCAGAATTGGACCTTTGGATAACCTGATTATGTCAAGAGGGAACGTATTGCAATTGCTAAGGATTTCGCCGCCAAAGCATAGAGCAATGGGGCAGCCTTGACGCATACCTCTAGTGAGGGGGAAGCGTTCAGAGGTCTAACCATATGCCACCACCCTGGCCACTGGGTCTTGATAAAACAAATGTACCCACTTCACAAATCTGGGCCCAAATCCGAACCTGCTAAGACAATTCCAAAGATAGCGCCACTCAATCGAGTCGAACGCCTTGGCAGTGTCCAAGGCAACTACAACTCTGGAACCAATATTATTGTGAGGAGCTTGAAGGTTAATAAAGAACCTCTGTAGACTGAAGGAGATGTTTCTACCTGGCATTAAGCCCGACTGATCCTCATGTATTAGAGTCAGAATAACCTTGTCGAGGCGGATTGAAAGTATTTTTGCCAAGATCTTAATATCCGGCTGCAACAAAGAAATGGGGCGTTAGGACTCTGGAAGGTTTGGGTTCTTATCAGGCTTAGGGATCAGTACTATTAGAGCCTCTCTTGTGGATGGGGGCATATTGACATTTTCACATATAGAATTGTATAAAGAGAGAAGTTTTGGAATTAGATATTCTGAATAGGCGGAGTAAATTTCAATTGGTAGGCCATCTAAACCTGGTGCCTTAGAATGTGGGAATTTGGCAATTGCTTAGGCAAACTCCTTGGTTGTGAGTGGCGCCTCCCGGTCTGACATCTCTTCCTCAGAGAGCTTAGGAAAATGTATAGTATTTAAAAATTGTTCCATTGCAGAGGTGTCATCTGGCACTGTGGAGGTGTATAGTTAAGAGAAAAAGTTCCAGAATAACTCTGTCACCCGACTGGGCTCCATCACAGGGTTACCATCCCTATTGTGCAATGTAATAACAATTGGTTCTTCACTATGTACCAGATACTTAAGCAATTTCCCCAATCTATCCCCATGTTCGTACATTTTTTGTTTATGGAAAAAAAGTTTTCTTTTGTACTTTTCATATTGCATTTGCACAACCACTTTAGAGCTAATGCCTCATACACACGCTGATTGTCGTACAACCGCACGTCCAACTTTTGCCCAAATTGGATGTCCGTGGTTTTGTCTAGCGTACTGACGGTAGTCAAGTAATCATCCAACAAAGGCGAACGTAGTGACATGCTACGAGTTTATAAAGAGGAAGTTCATGTGAATTACGGATGCAGGTTTACACTTACTGGATTCCGAGCATGCATTTGCACTTTTCTGTACACACGAGCCGAAAATTGGCCAACATAAGTTTTCTAGTCTTCTCAGACAACTTCTGTTGGACGATAATTGGAAATTGGCTGTTGAATCGTACGTACTAATGGTCAGATTATCAGATAACAGGCTTTTGTACGACCGTTGATGGCTGATAATCGTACCGTGTGTACGGGCCATAAGTTTGATAGTGAGGGCCCTGGCTTCAGTAGGGTCTGCTGTAAACTCACTTTCCATGGACGACAGGTCTGCTCTCGCCCGAGTAAGAACTTGTTCAGATGCACTTTTTAGATTATTGATTCAAGAGGTAAAGACCAATCGAACATGAATCTTGAACGCATCCCACACTATGCCCTGCAAGGCATATCCATCATTGTCCTCAAAGTACCTCTGCCATTCCCCCATTAGATCATCCTCTGGAAGCAGCGTAAGCCAGAAGGGGTTTAGTCCCCAATTAGGAGGGGGATGGTTAACGCGGTTGGAGGGTGATCCAGTAGGGGCTGTGATCCGAGAGTGATCTAGGTAAAAACCCTGCGTCTTGCAGTCTAGGTGTAAGTAATTGGGAAATTAGTATGAAATCTATTCTGGACATGGAATTGTGGGATGAGGATTAACATGAGAACGCTTGGATATCAGGGTGTTTGTATCTCCAAGTATCAAATTGAATTCTGCGATCATTCTGGCCAATCTAGTAATTTGCTGTGGGGTAGATACCAGGGCACTTGCATGCCACTTACCAAGATGGTGATTCAGAGTAGTATTCCCCACCCATCCAGATGGTGGGGATTGAGGGATGAGTGGCCACAAAATTAAATCCTTTGACAATGATTGTAGAGTTGCATGGCAGAGGCACATAGAATGCCAGGAGAAGTAGAGATTAACCATATATAGCAGCATTCAAAAAAACATATCTGCCCAATGGGTCAATCACGACTTTCCAGAGCTCAAAATGAGTGTTTTTTGCAATTAAGGTCGATACCCCCCTCAAGTGAGTAGTGTAGACTGAATGGTACGCCCAACCTATCCAGGGACGTTTAAGCGCCATTTGTAAATGACCCTCAGCATGAGTTTCTAACAATACTATTACACCTGCAAGTTGTTTTTTAAGATAGGAAAAGATAGCAGACCTCTTCACTCTATCTCTCATGCTGAGTACATTCCGTATCATTAGTTTAAGGGCAGCCATAGGTCATGAGAAAACAAACAACTATAGAAGGAGCTCCAAAGTGTGTGATCACCATAAGTACACCCCCCCATGAGGACCCAAAAAAACTATAGGTAATCCAATATAAAGCAGTAATTCTCTACATTACATTTAAATATAGCCAGTGAATAAAACTGTGCGTCTTGCCTTGTAAAAGTAAACAAAACACCCCTCCCTGCCCTGCACTTTCCCCAACTGGTGTAGGCATAATTCCCAAACTGACTGCAGTCATGCAACTTTGTCCAGTCCGCAAACATAATGGATACCAATATAAAAGCATATGAGTTGCTGTAGTACTTGCGTAAGTGCACATTAACCACTTTAGCCCCAGAAGGATTTCCCATGTTAGGACCAGAGCACTTTTTGCGATTCGGCACTGCGTCGCTTTAACTGACAATTGCGCGGGCGTGTGATGTTGTACCCAAACAAAATGTGTCCTTTTTTTCCCACAAATAGAGCTTTCTTTTGGTGGTATTTGATCCACTCTGCGTCATTTCTGATCACTGCTATAAACAAAAGAGCAACAATTTTGCAAAAAAAAAAAAAAATAAAAAAAAAAATAATAATATTTCTTACTTTTTTCTAAAATACAAATCCAAACAAAAAAAAAATAAAAAATTTTCATTTTTGGTTTTGGCCGATTTATATTCTTCCTCAGGTTTATGGTAAAAAAAAAAAAAAAAAAGAATCGCAATCGGCGTTTATTGATTGGTTTGCGCAAAAGTTGCCACGTTTACGAATGATGAGTTCCTTTATGGGGTTTTTAGTTTTTTTGTATATTTTACTAGTTGTGTTGGCGATCTGCGATTTGTAGTGGTACTGTGATATTGCGGCTGACATGTCGGACCATTTTGACACTTTTGGGACAATTGACATTTATACTGTGATTAGTGCTATGAAACTGCATGGATTATTGTGTAAATTCCATTGGCAGTGAAGGGGTTAACCTGGAGGGGGCACTCTAAGGGTTAACTGTGTTCCCTCACTGTGTTCTAACTGTATGGGGGCTGGGCTGGCAGGGGGAGGGGAGTGATCATGGCTTCCATACACAGGGAGCCTGTGATCACATTGCTTCCCCCCTCTGTCAGTACTGAGATCCGTGTTTACATACACGGACCTCCGTTATCTCACTGCGGGGGAGCCATCGCCGGCAAAGATCGAGTCTGCCCTACGCGCTCCCTGGCTCCCCCAAAGCACAATGAGCGTGCCTCCGGTAGCAGGCGTGCTCACAGTGTGCGATCTCACAGCCGCCATCAGGTGATGGCGGTTTGCGATAACGAACCAAGTTGCCACCGTCAAGCCACGGTGGTCGGTCGACAACTGATTAAAGGAGACATAAAAGGATATTCAGGTCAGCAACCCTTATGGTGCAGATCACAAAGGGTTGCATGCTTGGTTGAATAGAGCGAAACTTCGCTGTGTAGCTGAACACGGCATAGAACTTTGCCCACTTTTGTGTGGGTTCTCTGGTGTTTTGGTTCCCTCCACCAAAAAGGGTTGAAATGAAAATGAGAAACCAGAAGATTGAAATAAAGGGATTTTATTAAAACTTATCGTAAAATTATTTTCTCTGAGTTCACTGACAGACACAGCCCTTCATTAGACAAGTGGGTTATATGCACATCCGACCAGGAGTTGACTAGGCAAATAGAAAGAAAGCAAACTGGCTCCTCCCAGGGGGCCGTCCTCTCTCTCCCATATAACCCCCCTGCTCTGCATAGCATATCAGTTTGTAACAAGCTGTACAAACGCAACACAGAGGGGTGGGTGCTGCGTCTGTCAGTGAACTCAGAGAAAAGGATTTTATGGTAAGTTTTAATAAAATCCCTTTTTCTCTTATGCTCACTGACAGACGCAGCCCTTCATTAGACAAGTGGGGATGTCCCAAAGCTCTGTCAGTCAAGAGGGGTGGGCAATGACAACAACTGTACCCAACAGAATCCTCTCAGGAAGCGCCAGCCGCGCCTACACTGCCGCCTGTAAAACTTTGTGGCCAAAAGCAGAATCCGCAGATGCGGACACATCAACTTTGTAAAACTTAGTAAATGTGTGCACTGAGGCCCAAGTAGCCGCCTTGCACACCTGTGACACCGAAGCCTGGTGGCTGAAAGCCCAGGAAGTGCTAACTGCCCTGGTGGAATGAGCCGTGACTGGAAAAGGGGGTACTTTGCCCCGAACAGTATACACATGGGTCACGGTCTGTCTGATCCAGTGGGAAACAGTAGCCGACAAGGCCGCCAATCCTTTGGTCGGACAATCCGTCAGCACAAACAAGGCATCAGACTTCCGAAAGGAGGCTGTAGACGCCAAGTACACCCGCAAAGCCCTCACGACATCCAAGGAATGTAACTCAAATTCCTTGGGATGCGCCGGGTGTGGACATAACGAAGGAAGAACAATATCTTCATTAATGTGAAAAGAAGAGACCACCTTCGGTAGAAACGAAGGAGATGGGCGCAAGACCGCCTTGTCCTTATGAAGGACTAGGTAAGGAGACTTACAGGACAACGCTGCCAACTCCGACACCCGCAGGGTCATCCGCCATTGTGCCACCAGACCTGACAGGCAGAAAAAAAATGCCCTGACACCCCCACAATACAGCCTCACCTCCACCCCACAGATCAACCAGGGAGACCCCGGGAGGACTGCACCCACCGCTATCAGCACCCCAGGGAGAGCCCAGCTATACTTGCTGTTTGTTGCCCACAAGCACTGCGTCCCAGTAGGAATGCTTAATGACCGCCAGTCCTAGAGCCTGCACCGCCTGTGCCATCCACGCTGTCCCAGGGTGAAGAGGAAGCAAACGGCTATCAGCACGTTTTTCTTTCCAGGGACACCCAACATGGCTGCCGAGCGGTCACAAGAGGCCAAAACCTGCAATACAGGCCGCAGCTCAGCACTAGAGGGAAAACCCCAAGAAAATGGCCGCGGCTACGGCAAAATGGCGGCGGATCGCCGCATGGCGGTTTGGAAGCGCGGGGTGCGGGAACACCCAGGGGAGGCTCTAACACAGCGAAAGATCCTCCACCGGCCGGCTCAAACCGCTAAGATCGCCCAGCCTCCCCCCTCCGCGCCCCTAGGAGGGGTCACTCACCAGTCCAACGGGCGCAGCGGGTAGCCACCCGGTTGCAGAACTTCCTCCCACTGCCTGAAAGGGATGCTGCAGGCCACAAGCCCCTGGACGGGAACAAGTCCGGTCACTGGGCGTAAGGGGGGGGTCACCCCCTGGCCACCCGCACGGAACGGGCACGATGCGGCGGGCCCCACCAAGGCTAGAGCTAGCTCGCATCGGTCGGCTGCACTGGGGAAAAAATGCAGGATACTAGAAATCCTCTATGCCCCAGCCGGCTTCTTGATCAGTCTTCATCAGATAGCTTGAGAAAAATAAAAAAGCGGTAGCAAAAAAGATGAACCGCAGGTCCCATAAGAGAGCCAGGTCGAACTCCTTGCACTAGGCATAGAAAACTGATATGCTATGCAGAGCAGGGGGGCTATATGGGAGAGAGGACGGCCCCCTGGGAGGGGCCAGCTTGCTTTCTTTCTATTTGCCTAGTCAACTCCTGGTAGGATGTGCATATAACCCACTTGTCTAATGAAGGGCTGCGTCTGTCAGTGAACGTAAGTGAAACAGTCTGTCCCTGTAAAAATACTCAGGCCTGTAAGACTCCATGACCCAGAAAAAAAGTTGAAGTGAAAGCATTGTAAGTCAGGGCTGAAGTTGCAGTGACCTCCAGTGGTGAAGCATAGAATTGGTATAGGTTTGCAGCTGTCCAGTCCTCCTTGCATGCTGCTGGCAAGAAGTGACATAATAAATGGTTATGCAAACAGTGTTTAACAGGCTGGAAGCAGTCTATTTAAAAGTTATAAATAAGAGTAGTAGCGATTGAGCACAATCCGGTGTCTAAGCAGGAGGTAGGGAGTGTGTGTAGACAATTTTAACATCCGAATTACAATTCAAATAGGAGCCCCCAACAATAACCAGGTAGATTGAATTCAGTAAAGAGCAATAAAAAGTACTTATCTGTTTCCTGTTGCTCAAGCCATGTAATGACTTCTTCAGGGTCTTCAAAGAAATGGACTTTGTCCTCACCGACAACTCGGAGCTTTGCAGGAAAGAGCATGGCATACTTAATGTTTGATGCGGAAACGTCTTTTGGCCTCCATGAAGCTCTTGCGGCGGCATTGTACATCAGTCCGGGAAGATTGCAATTGTCTTATTTCCAAAGGGAATATTACTTTGCAATAAATGTGTGCAGTGGGGCCCTCTCCACAACAAAGGAGAGAGTGCTTCTTTGCCATACATGTCACATAGTAGTTGTTCAAGAAAAGTGGCCGGATCAGTGCCCTCTACCCCCTCTGGTAACCCTATAAAGCGGAGATTACATCGGCGAAGCTTGTTTTCCATTTAAACCTGCTTTTGGAGCAGTTGAGCAACCTGGAGCTGCATGCTGTCTGAAGCATTTTGGAGAGGGGGGAGGGAGTCCTCCACTGTGGTAAGCCTAACCTCAGTGTCAGCGACTGTCTTGTCTTACCAGGGAGATGTCGACTTTAACCTCCTCGATTCTTGCTGAGGTTTGTTTGCAGGGCTGTGATGGCGTCTAGCACCTGTTCTGTGTCAGCTCTGGATGGAGTCGCGCGTCTCTGGCCTCCTCGTCGCCATCTTGATCCATGGGTCCTTGTCCAGGTGGCGGCATTTATCAAGTTTTGCCACGCTTCTGAGGCTTTGGTGGAGACATATTGCGGAATGTCTCTGGTAGGTCTGGCAATCGGTGGTGTACAGCTGGCGGTATACAGGGGCACAGGATGAGTTAAAAGGAAACTGTCAGCAGAGCTCAGCTCACCAGCATCCTACACCATGCCAACCAGGCCACGCCCCCTCACTTTGATCCCTTTTTAAATATGGGCATCACATGGCCCTACACCAATTCAGTGGTACTATTCCACTCATTAAGGAGTCCCTAAAAAATTGATACAATGACTTTGAAATGACAGAGCTCAATTCTTTTAGGATCCGTGGGTGGATGCCATCTGGTCCAGGTGCTTTATCTACCTTTATTCTGTCTAAATACTTCTGGACCATTTCACTTTTGAGCCATTGTGGATCATTTGGGGCTGTGTCAGTACCACCCCCATTATGGACATGAGCTACCCCATGCTCCTTTGTATACACAGAGCCAAAGAAAGCATTTAATAAGTTTGTCTTCCCTTTGTCCCCAGTCACCCACTCTAGATTTTTTTTGTAAAGGGCCTACATGTACATGCTTAGACCTGACCCTTTTACTATTAATATATTTGAAGATTTTTTTGGGGTTTGTCCTACTATATTTTTCAATCTGTACAGACCTCAGAACAGCACGGCCCGGGTTATGTGCACAGCGCGGTGTATCCCTCAGACTCCCTGTTCCTCCACCTGTGTAGATGTAAACAGAGGAGGGGGGAGGCGGCTTTGTTCCACCGAGGGACACAGCCATCGCCGCATATCAGTGTAGGGAGTGCGCCGTAGACCATGCGGTGTTAGCATTGCCACTATCCACAGGTGTCACCCCCTCTGGCGGGTGTCACCCAGGTGCGACCCGCATCCCCCGCCCCCCTAGTGACAACACTGTATATGGCCAGCCTTAGGCTGGAGATGGGAGGGGGAAGGAAGAGTGGAATAACTACCTTGCCATCCTAGGCTATGGTGCTATGTGTTTCGGTTGATACAAACCGTGTAGGAAACCACAAACCTAGTCTTTGCATGCAGGAGGCGACCCTATGGGGGTATGGCGGGTGAACCATGGACCTTATATAGAAGATCAGCAGTGTGAACAGGTAAGACAGAATTACCCTTTATCAGGGACCATTAGTCAGATCCTGATATGCCCAGCTTACAAGAGGCAGCCTTGGGAGGGAATGAAGACGACCCAAAGAGGTGTTCGAGAAGGTGGCAGATTTCCCACCCCCAGACTTCTATAAAGCAGATGTTGCAGCTTCACACAATATTTTCACCAATGTAGATATGCTTACTTCTGCTGCACACAAAAACCTTAGCATTGTCATGTACCTCTCCTCTAACCTTATTGCTATGCCCCTGTGGATACAAAAAGACCTGATACACCTAAAGACATTCCCCATTCATGAACAAATAATGCAAGAAACTTATGTCAATTTGGGTCCATCCAGAAAAGATTTTACCCGTCTGAAAATCATTGCCAAGATCTATCCAGTAGAAAAAATTCCGTCATCAATTCTGGTAGTAGATCTCGTTTGTCTTGATTGTTCACTACTTTACTATCACTATGATTTCTACATCAACCTGAACCTTACCAGGCTAGGGCAATGAACCACCAAGACGATTCTGTATTCCTGGACCAGCACTTCAATACTGGGCCTATTTTGGCACTCTTCTCCTACATGTAAAAATCATAATTTTTTTGCTAGAAAATTACTCAGAACCCCCAAACATTATATGTTTTTTTTTTTTTTTTTAGCAGAGACTCCAGGGAATAAAATGGCAATCGTTGCAACTTTTTATGTCACACGGTATTTTCATAGGAGTTTTTAAGACCCCACATCTCTCCTCCAGGCTGGAAAGACAGATTAACAAAGCGAGCGATCTCGGTCTTTCCAGCCGCATACACGGCTTTGTTTACTGAATTCGGGCCGGACGTGACATCATAACGTCACACCCAGGCCTCTGAGGGCCAGATATGACAGGTGACCAGATGGTCACCAGTCATCTCCCTGACAAACATCTGGCGGCAATGGAATCATTCTCTGAGCTGCCGATGGCACGTTTGGGTCCGGAGAAGCATTGAATGGGGGGGGGGGGGTGTCCCCTTCTGCTGCCTACAAGAACGATCAAGCGGCTGAACTGCCTCTATGATCGTTCTTATGATGCATAGAATCATCGGCTCTAAAAAAGATATCTGAATGGTGCCTGTAACTGAAGGCATCATTCAGATATCACCACTCAAAATCCAGGACGTCATATGAGGGCCTTAATATTGAAGTGGTTATTTGAGCAATCACCATCTGTCTTGCTTTTTTTGATTTGGATACTCTAGAACAAACTAAATTTCCAAAATTGCTCTAATTTTCATTCATGTGCGCAGAATCTTGTGGCTCATAGCCTGGTTAGCTGAAACTGCCTGTAAAAAAGGCACCTCACAATTATCCCCTTTGAAGGAGGACTGTTTGGTGAGGCATTTGACAAATTCATCAAAGATGTCACAGGAAGAAGGTGGTTCCTCCAAAATGGAAGGTTCCAACACCACCCCTGTCAGGAGCTACTACCTGCTCAAAACGCAGTGTACATTATCGCTCTACAAAGGCAGATACTTCAAAACATAAATTTAGACCTTCCTTTCTGCAAGACTAATGCCCCGTACACACGATCCGAAAATCAGACGACAGATCGTCCGTTTTTTTTTGCATGCTAATCTCAGATCGAATCGGAAGAGTGTACTAAATTCACGAATATTCTCGTAGGACAGAATAAAAAATCTGAAGTGATGTCATGTGTTGTAGTGTATTTGTATTGTATTGTCGGACGACAACTGTACTGATTAAACGAAAATCGTACGATCGGGCACCATGCAATCAAAATTTTCATGCTTGTCCGATCGAATATTATCTGATGAACTGTCATGATTGGCTCTCGTAAGTTGTGTACTAACGATCAGATTGTCGTACGATTGCATCGTATGCAGTATTTTTCGTCCGATTTTCGGATCGTGTGTACGGGCCATTAGGCTATAATGCCCTCTTCCCAATGGAGTGGCACCCTCACTTTGCTTCTCTGGGTCACAGACATTTCAGTCTTGTGGGTTCAATTGGTGGTTTCAAAGGAGAGTTCAAAGGTCTACCCCCTTACTGCTTTCTTCTCTCAAATCAGCCAAAATCTATCCCAAGGACAGTCAGATTTGCAGAATGCAGTAAATCATCTCTTGTCCCAGGGAGTAGTTGTGCCAATTGCCTTACAGGACAGGTTCAAACAATTCTATTCAAGCCTGTTCATGTTAGGAAAGTCCAATTGGAGATATTTGTCCTATCCTGGACCTAAAACCCCTCAAAATCCTTCAAATTACCAAATTTTACATGGTATCCATAAGGTCAATTATTACCTATTTAAGACAAAGTGAATACTTGGAATCCATAGACATCCAAGATACCTATCTACATATTTCCATTTATCCACCTCATCATTTCCAGCTTGTCACACTGCCATTTGACCTATCCTCTGCTCCCCATGTATTCACAAAACCCTTACACCTCTACTTGTCACAAGAAGCAGAGGAATCCAGGTAACAGGTCATCTAGATCAGTGGTTCTCAACCTCAGCCCTCAAGTACCCCCAAGTTATGGGGGTTACCCGGTACAAAACCCTTGAAGGGAATCTAATTTATCGAGAATAGTTATGGTATAGTAACTATAACTAAATTTCGTGGACACGTTTCATTACCTTTTGGACTTTTGTACCGGACAACCCCCATGAACTCCCGACTCCAACTCTTGGTGACTAGATCTACTGGACAATGGACCTAAGGAGACGAAGAACACTGTTCATCTCCACATTCCCAAAACACTTATGTACCCCTCGTCTCCTATCCAGTTTACCGTCACACTGTTCGACCTTTACTACTCCACCTATTTACCTTTATACATCTATCCATAGAACCTACAGATACCTAAGGTTCATA
>BLSH010017338.1:66191-79562 GCA_018402905.1 Glandirana rugosa | reverse complement strand
TAAAAAAAAAAAAAAAAAAAAAAAAAAAAAACTTTCCCCTGTAAGGCAATGACATAATGTACTAGCCCATTATGAAATACTTACCTTAGAACAAATCCCTCCACCGCTGACAGGGCTTCCATCTTCCCCCGCCTTCCTTCTGGGTTTGCGGCCTCTGGCTCTAGGAGTGGCCGGAGCCATGATGACATCACTCCCTCGCATGCGCACGGGAGCCCTCAGCTCCGGCACGGAACTTTGAAGGTTCAGGACCTTGTGCCAGTGACGTCAGCGGCTTCATCCAGGTGCAAGTACTCCCTCCTTCTGAGTCAAAGCTTCACCACCCATCTACCTCTGAGCACCGTTCCTTGGTCCCACCCCCTATCCACCTCCTAGGGACGCCCCTTTTAGAGAATACAGAATCAAATATTGTTTTGTGGTGCTTTGTATTGAATTTGACCCCCCCCCCCCCATGCAACAAAATAACCCACAGCAACAACATACTCCCCACAAAAATACACCCGCAAGAGGATTTGTCCACCAGCAGCAATACATTACCGAGCAGCCAGCATTTATAGTCCCTCCAGTAGCCATCAACAACAGACCTCTCCCTCAACAGTAGATCTCTCCTAGCAAAACTAACCCTCCAGTAGCAATAGATCCCTCACCAGCAACAATAGATTCCTCTCACCAGCAACAACAGATCCAATCAATAACATCAATAGACCATCTAGCACACTTCATTACATTCTTGTTATATCATACATTCAATGCTGGAGGTGCCGTAACTGCATTCCTGCTGAAAAAAAGCCCTGCGTGTAGGTGAAAATCACACAGCAGACTTTACTAACGCATTAAAGTGGTTGTCAACTCGTGAAAACCACTTTCACCCACAGGTAAGCCTATAATAAGGCCTATAATAAGGCTTACCTGTAGGTGCCCTGTATATCTCCCAAACCTGCACGGGTTAGGAGATATGCAGTGTAGGAGATGTGCCGACGTCATTTTGGCACATGAGCAGTGAAGAAACGGCCTCCGTGCCATCTATTTACTGTGATCGTGCCGTGACTGGCAGCTCCCGCGCGCATGCACAGTCACAGAGCCAGAGATCGCGGCCACGGAAGGAAGAGGGGTTGAAGATGGACGCGGCCTGGAACGGGGACAGCGCTGGATGTCGCAGGCTTCGTTTGCAGGTAAGTGACACATAATGGGCTACTATGCGATATATAGCAGCCCATTATGCATCTACTTTACAGGGGAATACAGAGGAAGTAAACCCAATCTGGGTTAAATATACTTTGCTTTAAATTTTTATATAATCCATTGCAGTCAGGCTAAAAATATTTTCACAGTGCTTCATAAAGAGATTGCAACCTCTTGTGCCATGATGTGTTGTGCAACCTCCCTCTCATGCTCTGTTGTTTGTTAGAAGGACTGCATTTGGCTCAGGGAGAGAGTGGCGGTCAGAATCCGGGAACACCTGACCTGACTTTTCTGTAGGCACAGATTTAGGGATATTGGGAAGATGGGGATGTTGGGAACTATAGGGATTTCACTTGAGGGTCAGCAAGGAGGTGAATGCCAGGATGAAATATTAAACCCAATCCACATTTTCCCGTTAGAATAAAGTGTAACATTGCTTCCCCTCTGTAGGCTGGAGGTAATGTATACTCCCTATAGTACAACCTTGGAGTCCCTCACAAGAAATGGTAATCTCTTTGGCCTCAGGCAGACATATATGCTAGCAATGACGTATCGGGCCATGAATGTGCTGCTTTGATTTTCCTTTGTATATAATCTCTCTCAGTCCCTGTATATATAAATCAGGGATCTATGTATACTTAGATTAGTAGAACTGTGTAAGGAGGATAAGGACCAGATTTGAGGGATTTCCTGATGTGATTGTGCAGGAAGCCGCACTTCACTATGTACAACGTACTTTAATCTTTATTAGTTTAGTGTCAGGAGCGTATAACTGGCTTTTTTGGATATTGCAATTATTAACTCTTTAAGACATCCAAATGCGCAGACACCATGGAAATTCAATAAATCTCAATCTGCAGAACACCGCTACATTGTATCACACTGGAAAGTAGTTACTCTACACTCTACAAGGCATTTATTGATTAAGTTCCGCACAAGGTGTCTATAACCAATGCAGCTGCCTGCATAGATGATTATGCGCTAGGGCAGTGGTTCTCAACCCTGGTCCTCGGGACCCACTAACAGGCCAGGTTTGCAGGATAACTGAAATGCATCACAGGTGATATAATTTGCTGCTCAGTGATTGCAGTATTTTAGTCTGCATCTCCCCAAGGTAATACCTAAAATCTGGCCTGTTGGTGGGTCCTGAGGACTAAAGTTGAGAACCACTGCGCTAGGGTAATCCCAATCAATATATATATGTATGTGCGGCGCTACTATTTTTATGTATACCTATGAATCAATGCATAAAGTGCTAAATATCCTAAATAAACATATAATTAATATAATTACACAAAAGTGTCCTGTGCCTTTAAAAAATCAATGTGAAAAACTGGTTCTAAAAACTTATATAAATTAGTGCCATATACAAAAAAATGCTCTGTGCCTTTAAATCAATTGGTAATCAATAAGTTCCATCAACTCATTCCCCACAGTTAGAACCTTTTGTACTACCTGCCATGGGCGTCCGCAGGTAGGGGCAAGGGGGGGGGCAAGCGCCCCCCCCTGGAATTAGGGATCATATCGGGGGTTCCCCACTTTGTCCTTATCCTAGCACCGATGACGGGCCCTGCTCACACCTGTACACAGTGTAGCAGGGCCGGTGACAGCTGGTGCGAGGAGTGGGACAGCAAAGGCCTCAAGGGGTGGTCAGGATGACATCACCCAGTCTACGTAGTGTGAGCGAGCAGCCCAGGAGATGGAAAGGAAAGCGTTAGATGCCAGGAGCAGCGGGTACAGCGTCCCCAGCACCTCCCAGAGCATGAACCTTGGACTCCTTAAACCTCCTCACCACTCCCAGGCCCAGAGGACAGACTAACCGGGGCTTAGAGAACAAGGACAGGCAGGAAATGCAAGCAGCCAGGGACCGCTCCATGTCACATCATAGATCCGATGGAAGGAACGGAGCATCTCCTGTCCTCACCCAGAATGAAAACAGGTCTTGCCAGCTGCTTGCCATCATGGACATTCTACTGGCATGCAGGGTACTGTACTGAGCATTACACACACCATTAGACATAGGGGCACTAGAGGGACTGCAGACAGGGCTAGGGGTCTCTCTCTCTGACCCCCCTCTCTCTCTCACCCCTCTCTGTTACCCCCCTCTGTCTCTCTATCACCCCGTCTCTCTCTGTTACCCCACCCCCCCACATTTATGCAGTCTCTTACAGTCACTTGTGCCATGTCCGCAATCCTACAGTCTCTTGTGCCATGTCCACAGTCTCTGACCGTCTCCTGTACCATGTCCACAGTCTCTGACCGTCTCCTGTACCATGTCCACAGTCTCTGACCGTCTCCTGTACCATGTCCACAGTCTCTGACTGTCTCCTGCACCATGTCCACAGTCTCTGACCGTCTCCTGTACCATGTCCACAGTCTCTGACTGTCTCCTGTACCATGTCCACAGTCTCTGACCGTCTCCTGTACCATGTCCACAGTCTCTGACCATCTCCTGTACCATGTCCACAGTCTCTGACCCTCTCCTGTACTACGTCTGCAGTCTCTGACTGTGATAATGTGATAATGGCATTGTCGAAAAGGGGCAGAGCATGGGTGACCTTAAAATGATGCCCCCCCCCCCCCCCTGAAAAAAGTTCTGCGGATGCCCATGCTACCTGCCCCACCTTATTAGATTGTAAACTCTCCTGAGCAGGGCCATCTTGATCCTCTTTTACATTGTCTCCCTTTTACATTGTAAAGCGCTGCATAAACTGACATAATGATAAGTACACAAAAATTGCTCTGTGCCTTTAGATCAAATTGGTAAACATATAATATAATATAAAGTCCATAGATAGAAACATATAATATAATAAAGTCCATAGATAGAAAAAAAAAGTCTGTAGTGTATATAAAGTGCCCAATTCTGTTAAATGTAAAATTCTTTCTTCCGTGGTAACAATGTCCCCGGCATATAATACTCATCTGCGTTCCAAACGCCGGAAGTATGTAAGCGGAAGGGACGTCAACAAGCCCCCCTCCCAACACAATTCATTGTTTGCGATCTTAGCTTGTGTAATGCGAGCATTTGCCTAATGTGAGTGCATCTTAATTTTTTTTTTATGCATTTTAACTTAATAAATGGAATTATGCTATGGAGCAACACAATCCACAAGGGAAATGAGGAACAGGGCTTTGTGACACCCAAGGGGTAGATAAGTTAGTATGTATATAACAAACTGCAAGGCTACAAACCACGCTGCTACAGGTGAGATAAGAGTGATGACCTTCTCTCCACAGGTTCTGGTTCAGTCCGTCAGCTGGAGATGCACATGTAGAACAGTATGGATAACCGCACACTGGAGTTTGAAGGAATTCATAGTATTTATTGAAGAATTAAATCTTGTTCAGACACAGGTACAGATGTGGCAAAAATAGATTGACATGTTTCACGAAATCACATTCGCTTACTCAGAATCTCATAAACAAAGTCAGTGTGTACACACAAATTAGCATAAAGAAAAAGCTAAAATATCCCCTCTACAAGTGTGAGTAGGGAAAATGGCTCAACATTAAAAAATGCATGACATATAGCATATGAAAAACAAGTACAGAGTGATACAATGCACCCAAACAGGTATATTGGATAGTGTATTTTCCAAGCGGCCTACAACAAGTTTCGACCAGTGTGGTCTTCCTCAGGTGATTGCCCATGGGTAGCACATCAAAAGAGTTCTCTAGATTAAACACATATAGTAAATATACTTTACAAATGTACAATTTCAACAGATTAAGCAAACTTTCATAGCTCATAACCAGGGGCGTATCATGAAATTGGTGGGCCCGTGTGCAAGCCCACACCACACCGATCATCCCTGGCTGTCATGGAGAGATCATCCATGGGTGCAGTGTTGGTCAGAGCACAGTGGGCCCCCCCACCCCTCAGGGCCCGTATTCAGTGAACACCCTGCACCCATGGATGATACACCACTGCTCATAACATACAGTTAGTGCAGTAGGTTAGCGATGCTGGAGGTCATAGAGGGAGGTGAAGAAGCAGGGAAAACAAGCAGGGGGAGTAGGAACAGTGGCAGCCCATGTGTCCCAAGCACAAAGGATACCAGCCAGGATATAAAACCACTTGCCTAACCAAGAAATCGACTCAAAAGAACACATGTATCCAAAAAGCAAAAACTTTTTGAGTGGGATAAGGATATGTATCACCATGTCTGGATATCAGCCATACCTTGTTGGGCAGATGGAACAGCAACCATATGGCCAGAGAGGTGGTAATAGTCATACATGATTGGAGTTACTCAAGGAATGCACAGAAGATTTGAAAAACCCTGCCAGGTTTGTTTTGCTTTTTTTGCTTCCTGCACCCTGATGGGTAAATGCCCCTTTTCTTCCTGCCCTGGAAGCCCAACAGAAAATGCAAGGATATTTCTCCAGAGTGAACGGAATTCCCATCTCAAAGAGTTCTCATAGGAACAGCTAAAGGATTTCCCCTCAACATTTGTCCTGATAACAGCTCAAAACTTTTTAATATTCCATAACTATCTGTTTCAGTGACAATGTTCACCAGTGAGGATAAATCTCCCCGATGGGGACACAGACTCAATAAAATCTAACAAATTATTTGTTGGTTCTATAGCACCACATACAGCTTTAGAGCATCTCTTAAGTTTAACCACTTCAAAACCAGAAGCTTTTACCCCCTTACTGCCCAGGCATATTTTTAGCTTTCAGCGCTGTCACACTTTGAATGACAATTATTCAGCCATGCAACACCATACCCATATGAAATGTGTATCTTTTTTTGAGTCAGATAGAGATTTCTTTTGGTGGTATTTAATCACCACTGGGGGGTTTTATTTGTTGCTAAATGAATAGAGTTGAGCGAACCTCTGGAAGTTCGGGTTCTGCAGGCTCGGCCGAACTTCGGGACAAAGTCCGGGTTCGGGTCCGGACTTGACCCGAACTTTGACCCGGACCCCGAACCCCATTGAAATCAATGGGGACCCGAACTTTTAGGCACAAAAATGGCTGTAACAAAGTCCTGGCAAGTCCTAGAGGTCTGCAAAAGGAAGGAAAATGGGGGTAAGGGTGGGACAAGTGCCCTACAAATAAATGGGGATAGGGAAATAACTTAAAATAATTTTTAAACTAAAATCACATTAAAAAAATCAAAAATGGAGGTGGATGTGGAGTTGGAGGTTGAGGAGGCGGTGAAAGTGGCAGTGGTGGAGGAGGAGGTAGCCAACACTGTTTTTTTATTTTTGTGCAAGAAATCATCTCCAAGTTGTACAGGGAAAGTTTCCAGCTGTTGCTTTAAGGGAAATATTATTGTTATAAAATCATCTCCAAGTTGTACAGGAAAAGGTTCCAGCTGTTGCTTTAAGGGAAAGATTATTGTTCTAAAATTATCTTCAAGTTGTATAGGCAAAGTTTATTCTAGCCGCATAGAGCCATATTAGTGTTGTAAAATCATCTCCAAGCTCCATTCACTAAGTGTATTCTAGCCGCATAGAGCCATATTAGTGCTGTAAAATCATGTCCAAGCTCCATTCACTAATTCATAACACTAATATGGCTCTATGCGACTACAATACACTTAGTGAATGGAGCTTGGAGATGATTTTATAACACTAATATGGCTCTATGCGGCTAGAATACACTTAGTGAATGGAGCTTGGAGATGATTTTACAACACTAATATGGCTCTATGCGGCTAGAATACACTTAGTGAATGGAGCTTGGAGATGATTTTACAACACTAATATGGCTCTATGCGGCTAGAATACACTTAGTAAATCGAGCTTGCAGATGATTTTAGAACAATAATCTTTCCCTTAAAGCAACAGACTCTACCTAGTCCAGTCAGATCGTTCTGTGCAGCAGAATGAGGTGTGCAATCTGTCCCTCAAAACAGCAGTACTCGTATCTCTCCCTAGTCCACAATCAGATCGTTCAGTAATGCAGGGTGAGATGTTCTGCAATCTGTCCCTCACAGAGCCGGCAGCATCCTCTCCCTAAACTATCCTGACAGCATATGACATGCAGCACAGTGACTCCAGCCCCATATAGAGGCTGGGTCACATGGTGCACTGGCCAATCACAGCCATGCCATTAGTAGGCATGGCTGTGATGGCTTCTAGGGAAAACCAGTGAAACTCTTGTTGATTGGCTGCCCTTGGCAGCTTTTCAACACGTGGAATAAAATATCAGAATCCCGGACCCGAACCCGGACTTTTTTTGAAAAGTCTGGGTTCGGGTTCGGGTCCTGGACACCCAAAAGTTCGGTACAGACCCGAACTTTACAGTTTGGGTTTGCTCAACTCTATAAATGAATAAAGATAGGGAATTGGGGGGGGGGGGTGCGCTTCTCTTAGTTCCTGTTATAAACTTTTGCAAATAAATAATATTATTTCATGAATTTAGGCCAAAATATATACTGCTACATTAAAAAGATAACCCAAATCAGTGTATATCATTTAGTCTGTAAGAAAATTATAGACTTTACAAACTATGGTATTTATACAGTATCTCACAAAAGTAAGTACACCCCTCACATTTTTGTAAATATTTTATTATATTTTTTCATGTGACAACACTGAAGAAATGACACTTTGCTACAATGTAAAGTAGTGAGTGTACAGCTTGTATAACAGTGTAAATTTGCTGTCCCATCAAAATAACTCAACACACAGCCATTAATGTTTAAACCACTGGCAACAAAAGTGAGTACACCCCTAAGTGAAAATGTCCAAATTGGGCCCCAATTAGCCATTTTCCCTCCCCGGTGTCATGTGACTCGTTAGTGTTACCAGGTCTCGGGTATGAATGGGGAGCAGGTGTGTTAAATTTGGTGTTATAGCTCTCACTCTCTCATACTGGTCACTGGAAGTTCAACATGGCACCTCATGGCAAAGAACTCTCCGAGGATCTGAAAAAAGGAATTGTTGTTCTACATAAAGATGGTCTAGGCTATAAGAAGATTGCGAAGACCCTGAAACTGAGCTGCAGCACGGTGGCCAAGACCATACAGCGGTTTAACAGGACAGGGTACAGCGCCTTGTCATGGTCGACCAAAGAAGTTGAGTGCACTTGCTCAGCGTCATATCCAGAGGTTGTCTTTGTGAAATAGACGTATGAGTGCTGCCAGCATTACTGCAGAGGTTGAAGGGGTGGGGGGTCAGCCTGTCAGTGCTCAGACCATACGCCGCACACTGCATCAAATTGGTCTGCATGGCTGTCGCCCCAGAAGGAAGCCTCTTCTAAAGATGATGCACAATAAAGCCTGCAAACAGATTGCTCAAGACAAGCACACTAAAGACATGGATTACTGGAACCATGCACTGTGGTCTGATGAGACCAAGATAAACGTATTTGTTTCAGATGGTGTCAAGCGTGTGTGGCGGCAACCAGGTAAGGAGTACAAAGTCAAGTGTGTCTCGCCTAAAGTCAAGTAAAGTCAATGGTGGTGGGTCATGGCCTGGGGCTGCATGAGTGCTTCCGGCACTGGGGAGCTACAGTTCATTGAGGGAACCATGAATGCCAACATGTACTGTGACAAAAAATGAGAATAGTCTTAAAACTGTGGCAATGAAAACCACCAGTAATGCAAAAACCAATAAGTGAGAATAATAAATAGTAAAAAATGAATCAGCAAGAGTCCACTTAGGTAATAAATGGAAAGATTCAGTCCCAAAAACATTGGCAAATTCCTCCACAAGAAGGATCCTCATGCACAGGCAGATATCTTGAAAGAATGTGCTTCACCAAAAGTGCTGGGTAAGCATGCCGTGTGAACCACCACCAACTTGAGAGAGGCTTACCAGATGAGAGAGTAGAAAACGCCTGTGGTTTAAACCCCAACCAGGGGTATAGGGATATTCCCCGCAGGCCTCCGCACAGGAATCCTCCAAAATCTTGGGTCGCTGTGTGGTCAGTTGCGTAGCAAGTTGTTCACATAAAATGGAAAGACTCGCATAGCATAATACTGTATAACTGTTTTATTAATGTAGCTAAAATAATACTCACAAAAAACAATTCATAATGCGCATAGGAAAGCCGGCAATATACATCTCCTGGGTAACATTCAGCAAGCAGGGACGTCATCGCGCCCTCCTTTGTGACATACTGAAGCAGAGCATGATCCCCTCCCTTCGGAGACTGTGCCACAGGGCAGTATTCCAACATGATAACGACCCCAAACAACTCCAAGACGACCACTGCCTTGGTAAAGAAGCTGAGGGTAAAGGTGATGGACTGGCCAAGCATCTCCAGACCTAAGCCCTATTGAGCATCTGTGGGGCAACCTCAAACGGAAGGTGGAGGAGCGCAAGGTTTCTAACATCCACCAGCTCTGTGATGTCATCATGGAGGAGGGGAAGAGGACTCCAGTGGCAACCTGTGAAGCTCTGGTGAACTCCATGCCCAAGAGGGTTAAGGCAGTGCTGGAAAATAATGGTGGACACACAAAATATTGACACTTTGGGCCCAATTTGGACATTTTCACTTAGGGGTGTACTCACTTTTGTTGCCAGTGGTTTAGACATTAATGGCTGTGTGTTGAGTTATTTTGAGGGGACAGCAAATTTACACTGTTATACAAGCTGTACACTCACTACTTTACATTGTAGCAAAGTGTCATTTCTTCAGTGTTGTCACATGAAAAGATAGAATAAAATATTTATAAAAATGTGAGGGGTGTACTTACTTTTGTGAGATACTGTATATACACTGTGTGCACACTTATTAGGCAAGCTGTATTTTTGAGGATTCATTTCATTATGGAACAACTACATTGCTCTCGATCAATCCAAAATATTAATAAACTTAAAACCTGAATATTTAATAAAGTAAAAGTGAGGTTTTGGCTTTCTTAGGAGAATATCTATGTGTGCACAATTCTTAGGCAACTAAATGAAAAATGAAAATTTTCCCATCCCACTTGTTTATTTTCATCTGCTAAAGTGAGAATAATAAACAAACAGCTCAAAATTTACAAATAAACATTTCTGATATTTAAAAAAAAAAAATAAAATCAGTCACCAATATAGCCCCCCTTCTTTTCAATAACAGTCATAAGCCTTCCATTCTGTCAGTTTCTTGATCTGATGATGATCACATTTTTGTGCAGCAGCAACCACAGCCTCTCAGACATCGTTCAGAGAGGAGTACCATTTTCCTTCACTGTAAATCTCCCATTTAATAAGGGCCCACAGGCTCTCAATAGGGTTTAGATCAGGTGGGGAAAGGGACCATGTCATTATTGTTTCATCTTTAAGTCCTTTACTGGCTAGCCACGCAGTGGAGTACTTTGAAGCATGTGATGGAGCATTGTCCTGCATAAAAATCATTGTCTTCTTGAAAGATACAAACTTTTGTGTTGATTTTGAGTCGATGTTCAACCCAAAAAGGTCCAACTAGCTCACCTTTTAATACCAGCTCATACCAGTACCCCACCTCCACCTTGCTGGCACCTGAGTACAAGTGGAGCTCTGTGCCCATGTCAGGTCACCTGAAGGGGCGCACCAATAAGGTTGTGAACCCTTAGCTGACTGCCGCTAATGGAACGGGTGGTGATGGAAGCAGGAGCACTGACACAGATTATGCAGAGAGCTAGAGCATAAGTTTCCCCAGGGCATGGAGTCTAAGAGCCAGCAGGTGTTCACCAGAGCCTCTGGTGGTGAGGATGGACTTGGCTGCAACTGGCTCCAGGTCGCGGCCTCCAGGGTCTCCCAGCTCATGCTCGCGGCTGGCTACAGGTGCATAGAGAGGATGCAGCAGTACAGGACAACAAGGAATGATCAGTGGGATAGCCAAGGGTCAGGGCAATGAGCAGATAGGAACAGACAGGAGAGCACGCCAAGATGGGGGTAACCAGCAGACAGGAATAGTTATGAACAAGCCAAGGTTGGGGTAACAAGCAGAAAGGAATAATCACGAACAAGCCGAGGTCGGTACATGGAATCAGACGAAGAGCACTCAGCAGGAGCCACACACGCATAAGCCTGACACACTATATAGATTGGCACCAAGGCTTAATTTTCTTAATTAGAGACTGGGGTAGAGTCCTGCTGAAGGAAGATTACTTAGCACGCAGGTGAGAGGTGCACAGTCTCTAGGCTGACCACAACCAGAGAGGTAAGCAAACAGACAGGAAATTAAATGTTACTGCAGATTTGTGACGGTCTGTTACTGATCCAGCCAAAGGCCCATCCATCTGGTCTGTCAAGAGTCACTCTCATCTCATCAGTCCATAAAACCTTTCAAAAATCTGTCTTCAGATATTTCTTGGCCCAGTCTTGATGTTTCAATTTATGTGTTTTGTTCAGTGGTGGTCGGGTTTCAGTCATCTTTACCTTGGCCATGTCTCTGAGCACTGAACACCTTGTTCTTCTGAGCACTCCAGGTAGGTTGCAGCTCTGGAATATGGCAGAACTGGAGGATAATGGGTTCCTGGTAGCTTCACGTTTGATTTCTCTCAAATCTTTAGCAGTTCATTTGTGTCTTTTTTTCTTAAAATGTTTCTAGCAACCCTGTTGACAATCTGCAACAAAACATTTGATGGTTCTGTGATCGCACCCCAATATTTTAGAGATTTCAAGAGTGCTGCATCCCTCTGAAAGACTTTTTACAATTTTTGACTTTTCAGAGTCAGTTAAATCTCTTTTTTGGCCGATTTTGCCTGAGGAAACTAAGCTACCTAAATAATTATGCATACCCTAATATAGGGTGTGGATCTCCCTAGGCCACACTCTCCCTCATTACGCAAATACACATCACCTGATATGCCTCAATCCAATAAGCATTCAAAAATATACAGCTTGGAGTTGGAAAATTAAGATTTAGTCAAAATACTCACTTGCCTAATAATTGTGCACACAGTGTATATCTGAAAATTGATAAACTCTGATGTACTGACCGCCAATCTAATTTTTTGAGGCCCTAAAATGCCAGGAAAGTACAAATACCCCCCCTAATGACTCCTTTTGATTGGTCACAGCGATCACATGGTACCAGCAGTGGCCTGATACACTGATCTGTCATCCGCTGTGTCCAGTGGACACAGCGATTGACAGATCGCGCGTGAGATGCGATTCTGGGACGATGTCATATGATGCCCACCCAGGGGGGCAGCGCTCCCATTCTGCCCTCATTGTATTATAGGCCAGACAGGAAGCGGTTAAATGCATCTCTCAAGCATGTAGTGTAAAGGGTAGGTGTTTTTTCCATATCACTCTCAAATTCGCCTTAAATGACCCATTCCCCTCTGTATGGTAATTTCAAACTTAAAGGTTTGCTTTGATAAATGTCTCCCATAGCAGCGCCCAGTTCCCCGCAACTTTTTTTGAACAGAATTTAGTCACAAGACCCCCCCCCCCCCCCCAAACACATAGACTTCAATGGGATTCTTTGCTGAGCTTGAGCTTCTTTAATTTTGAACAGGATTCAACAAACCCCAAGAAAATTTAACCCAGACTGATTCACCTATCCCTAGTAATTATATATATATAAAAAAACATAGTTATCATTTGTCACAAATAGTAAAAATAACAGATTCACATACTGCTGTCTTTAATTCCCCAAAACATTTTTTTTATGATTTAGAGAACTTGGTCCATTCATTGGGAAAACATGCAGAGGACATCTGGTGACCTGAAACTTTCTGCTTGTTACTGTGGGACTCCGCTTCCTCCAGATCCTGGGAAATTATGCTTTAACCACTTCCTTACTGGGCACTTAAACCCCCCTCCTGCCCAGACCAATTTTCAGCTTTCAGGGCGCTCACACTTTGAATGACAATTACTCAGTCATGCAACACTGTATATTTTTTGGGTCGCCACTAATTTATGGTGGTTTTCTTTCGAGACAAACACACTTTTTTTCCTGCGGTTAAAGTATACCTATGTCACAACGTACTGACTCATTAACAGTAAGTTTCACACTCGCGGGACTTTCGACTTTTAACCAGACCCGTCCTCCCCCCAAATTCACGGGTCATTCCTTCACCAATTTCGTATTAAAGGGTCCTAGACCTCCTTCGCCTCAGGGTGTCATTGTTCGTCTTTCAAAGTCCAGTGGTCTACAGGAGACGTACAAAAGGGTTACTTACCTGGTTCAAGAGATTTAGTATTTTTTTTACAAAACCCCTTAATTTCTGTCGTCATACACTTAGACAATAAAAATGATAAACACTGTTTACTATTGATACAAAAAAATATATATATATTAATGATCCCT
>BLSH010017338.1:29586-47944 GCA_018402905.1 Glandirana rugosa | reverse complement strand
TATCATATCACTGTTCTGCAAACATCTGGAATGTGTGTGTGAAACTATAGCAGAGCGAAACCATATACCTGTTCTTCGCTATGCTGTAGTTTCACACACACATTCCAGATGTTTGCAGAACAGTGATATCATATCACTGTTCTGCAAACATCTGCAAACTGTGTTTGAAACTATAGCAGAGCGAAACCATATACCTGTTCTTCTCTATGCTGTAGTTTCACACACACATTCCAGATGTTTGCAGAACAGATGTTCAGTTATTCCCGGTTTTTGTTAAAGTGACACACAGACTTTCCAGATGTTTGCAGAACAGATGTTGAGTTAGTCCCGGTTATATTTAAAGTGACACACAAGCTTTACAGATGTTTGCAGAACAGATGTTCAGTTATTCCCGGTTATATTTAAAGTGACACACAGACTTTACAGATGTTTGCAGAACAGATGTTCAGTTATTCCAGGTTATATTTAAAGTGACACACAGACTTTACAGATGTTTGCAGAACAGTGATATGGGTTCTCCCGGCTTATTTATACTTTTTTGACACAGTTTGAAGATGGTTTTAGAACAGTTATATGGCTTCTACCGTTAATTAATACTTTTCAGACCCAGTTTGAAGATGATCCACATTCACCTCCATTTTTGCTTTTTTATGTTTTTATTTTTTTTTTAAATATTTAAAGGTATTTCCCTGTCCCCATTTCTTTGTAGGACACTTGTCCCACCCTTACCCCCATTTTTCTTCCTTTTGCAGACCTCTAGGACCTTCCTGGACTTTTTTACAGCAATTTTCAGAACTTTCATTAAAATTACCAGAACCCCGGACCCGAACCCGGACTTTTTTTTGAAAAGTCCAGGTTCGGATCCGGGTCCCGGACACCCCAAAGTTCGGTACGGACCCGAACTTTACAGTCCGGGTTTGCTCAACTCTAATCATGAGCTCAGTTGTAGATTCAGTTTGAGGAAGTGCTGTGACATCCAGGCTGATATGTCTGTTAGTAAGGCAGTGATCTGTGAGGAGACTGATGGGGTGAGCTGAGGGGTAGAGAGATAGATTTGGGTGTCAACGGCATATAAATGATAGCGGAAGCCATGGGAGGTTATCAGCTGACCCAGGGAGGACGTGTAGATCAAGAACAGTAGGGATCCAAGGACAGAACCTTGGGGGACCCCAACGGTAAGAGGAGTTGGAGAGGAAGAAGTGGAGTTGTAAGTGACACTGAAGGTGCAGTGAGATAGGTGAGATTCCAACCAACGGAGAGCACAGCCATGGAGACCAAGCAAATTACGCTATTTGAGGAGGAGGGGGTGATCAACTGTATCCAAGGCAGCGGAGAGGTCCAAGAGTAAGAGTATGGAATAATGACCGTTGGTTTTTGCTGTTAGTAAGTGGTTTGTGAGTTTTAGGAGGACGAAATCCACAGATATGAAATCATAATGCGACTTTAGGTCATTACTCTGAAGCGAAGAGACATCTCGCCCTGGTGTGTTGGTAGGTTGGTGGTCCCCAAAAAGTTCAGGCACTATGCAAAAGAAAGATCAACCTTGGGAGCCCAAAATGATACTCATATAGTGTAGTAGTTTATTAAACTTAAAACCAAGTATAAAAGCTACAGCATAAAATAAATAAGGCCAAAAAAAACTCACATATTCAGTCACCGCTCCTGGCACGAGGACGCGGTGGTAATGACGTCAGCACGTAGGCCCCTCCCGAAGAATTTTGTGCTTGTGCGCCTTCTCAAGGGATCTGCCTATAGACAGATAGAGCTTTCTTTTGGTCGTATTTAATCACCACTGGGGTTTTTTAATTTTTTGCTAAATAAACAAATAAAGACCAAAAATTTTGAAAATAAAAAAATGTTTTCATAGTTTGTTATAGAAATCTTGGAAAGAGGTAATTTTTTCCTTCACTGATGAGCACTGATAGGCTGCACTGGTGGGCACTGATGAGGTTGCACTGATAGGTGGCACTGATAGGTGGCACTGATGGGCACTGATAGGTGGCACTGATGAGGAGGCACTGATTGGCAGCACTGGTGGGCACAGATTTGCAGCACTGGTGGGCACTGATAGGCTGCACTGATGGGCACTGATGAGGCTGCACTGATGGGCACGGGTAGGCAGCACTGATGGCAACTGGTAGGCGACACTAATAGGTGACACTGATGAGGAGGCACTGATTGGAAGCACTGGTGGGCACAGATTTGCAGCACTGGTGGGCACTGTTTGGACTGCGCTGATAATAAGGACACTGATAATCAGTGCCCTGATTATCAGTGTAGATGTCCCTTTTAGAGAAGCGGTTATCAGCTCTCTTCTACTCTCCTTACACTGTCAGCGTGAGGAAAGGAACTTCTATTTACATCCCTGATCAGTTGTGATTGGACATAGCTGATCACGTGGTAAAGAGCCCCTGATTGGCGCTTTACCTCAATCTGTGAGCAGCAGTGTCCTCCAGACACTGTGATCACAGAGCATGCTGCCCGCACGCCCGCAGCGGGTGCGATCATGGGAGGCCTCCCAAAACTAGCCATCAGTGCTGTAGCCGTCATTTGGCTATAGTGCAGTCAGCAAGTGCCCCCAGACAACATCTTAGAGGACGAAACGCGTTGGTAGTTGCTAACCCCATACCGTTGTGCTTTGCCCTGTGCCGGCTGATTCTTCTTTTGAGCTCAAATTTTCCTGTTACATGTAAGTGCACTACTTTTAAATAAAGTTCATCCTCAAGGATTTTATGCTATGTGAAGCTTTTTATTCCATGTACAACATACTGTTTTGGAGAATACCCGGGGGATGATGACCCATTTGGTTGGCACCGCTTATCATCCGCTCCGGCTACCTCTGCATGCTGTGTGACATTACAGTGCCCCCTCCTGGACCATCAGGCGAATTAATTATCTCTTGGCTCAGAGACTTCTTATTATATTCAGGTGTGAATATATCTAAGCTTTGGTAAGCGCAATAATTTGATGGTGGAGGATTTAATATTTTACACCTGCTAAAGACTTATTCATGAATACGTCGAGATTCACATGAACTTTATATTATTTTTCATTCTTATATTTTTTGCACCATTCCAATTTATGAACTCTGTAATATTGGGACTTATATTTTGAATGATATATAGTCATATTTTCTGCACTAGCACTTTTGTATGCATTTTCTATGAATTTTTTCATGTAATTTTCTATGCACCGAATTTCATATCAATGAGATTTATATATTTTGAATGATATACAATAATTTATTTATGCACTAGCACTTTGTTATGCACATAGTTTATGACAGCATAGTGAGATTGAACCCCCTCACGTTTTTTGAGATTATATTTTGAGTTGAGCGCTGCACCATTTTGACATTTAAGTTGGTATTAGATTCACTACAGTATTGCAGTATTTTCTCTATAGAGTATATTATATATTATTGTAAAGTTTTTGTTTCTTTGAGTTGATTCTATCTTCTATCTATCTATTCTATCTTCTATATTTCGTTAACAATTTGTTGTAATTTTCTTTCAAAATCAAATCAATATTATTTTGATCCATTGTCATGGGGTTCTTAAACGGTGTGGGACCCATAGGCCGGTGTCTACTCTGCCTATTTGGTAATCCGGCACTGATTAGCACACCTCAAAAAAGATAGGGCATGTTACTTTCGGCAGGTGGTACTACCGATACAGCTGCTGCCCTGGTTCTAGGTCACATGAGGAAGAGGAAGAGCGTGATTCTTTATACTGCATATACTGTATATATATATTATTATTATTATACAGGATTTATATAGCGCCGACAGTTTGCGCAGCGCTTTACAACATGGGGGCAGACAGTACAATTACAATGCAATTCAATACAGGAGGAATCAGAGGGTCCAGCACGTTAGAGCTTACAATTTAGGAGGGATATATATATATATATATATATATATATATAAAATATATAACTTTTTTTTACATTTTCTTTTTATTTTTTATTATTCACTTTTCCACCAGATATTTTGAATTCCTGGCTGGGTATGAAATGACATGTTGCATGGAATCATATGGCTGGTATTTGTTGTTTCTGCAGCAAATAGATGATTATGGCAAGTACAAACTAATGAATTGCTTCTAATAATAAAATTATTAATAATAATAATAATAATAATAATACTGTCTCTAATGGCTATAAGGAGTTTGTATTTTCATGATATAAAGATATACAGTATATATATAAATATTTTTTTCCCCAATTCATCTTTTTTTTTACTATTTACTATCTTTCCATGGACATTTTGAATTCCTGGCTGGGTATGAAATGACATGTTGCATGCAGGGGAGGGCTGGGCCAGGGGGCAGGGTGGCAATTGCCCCCCAGGCCATCCCAACTTATATTCGAAAAGCCCGGCAGAGGAAGTAGGGGCCAGAGGTGCGGGACTTCGTATGACAGCTTCCGCACCAGGTAAGCAGGAGATCCCCGCTCTTTGTAATCCGGCGGCTCTCCTCTCTCTGCATTACAGGCTGCTTTAATGGGCACTGGTGAGGCTGCATTGATGGGCACTGATCAGGCTGCATTCATGGGTATTGATCAGGCTGCATTCATGGGCACTGATCAGGCTGTATTGATTCATTATTTTTGTTAAACGTCCTTTGTTGCTATTAACATTAAATTATGTTACCACATTGTATCATATTTGTCTTGCTTCATAACATCAATATCCATTATAAACCCTGGTGGGCATGGATGGTGAGCTGATTCAGTGGTTCAATGGGCCACATGACTGGACTTGCCCCCCCAGGCCTAAGGCTGCCAGCCCTCCACTGGTTGCATGGAATCATATGGCTGGTATTTGTTGTTTCTGCAGCAAATATATGATTATGGCAAGTACAAACTAATGAATTCTAATAATAAAATTAATAATATCACTGTCTCTAGTGACTATGGGAAGTTTGTATTTTCATGATATAAAGATATACAGTATATATATATATATATATTTTTTTTTTTTTTTTTTTCCCAATTCATCTTTTTTCTTTACTATTTATCTTTCCGTGGACATTTTGAATTCCTGGCTGGGTATGAAATGACATTTGGAATAGAAATGTATGGCCGGTTTTTACTGTTTTTTGCAGCAAATAGAGGATTTGGGGGCTCTGTTAATATGAGAGCAGAGGGCATCCGAGGTAAGCAGGAAACACAGTAAGACATGGGGATTATTGTGCTGGTTGTGTCATTGGTAAGTCATTGGTGCTGCACAGAGGCTGCATTCATTGTAGTGCTGAAGAGGCACACAGCCCTGCACTAGGAATGCGGTCTCTATATTTATCCTGGAGGACTGACCCATTCAGGGCGAGAAGGTTCATTGCACAGCTGAAACCTCACTGACACACACAGCTCCATCGCTGCCGGCTCTGCCCCATTTCCATGGACATTCTTGGGTTCTGGAGATTTCTTCCTGAATTTTCCTCCTCCATAAAAATTATCTTAGACCAACTCTATCATTTTTCTCTTTCACTCGCTCAGTCCTTTATCTCACTCAGTATATCAATTATTTTTTAGCAGTAATATTTACATTTTTTACTGCCAGAGATGTATTTTTTGCACATGTTAAAATGTACATGTTAGGCCTGTAGATTAGTTAAAACCCCCCAACTTTATATATTTTGTGAAAACAGAGAACCCCGGAAATGAAAATGGCAGTAATTTCAATTTGTTTTCAAAACAGTTCAAGTATGGGGTTTGCTTAAGGCTGGTTTCACACATGTGCCAATTGGATGCGGTTTTCACCGAATCCATATCCCATGGCAGGCGAGTGTGACCGACTCTCAATGGAGATGGTCACACAGGTCGCAGAGTGGATTGGAAAAGGGTCCTGTGCTTTTTTGGGTCCTGAATTTAGCATGAAACACGTTAGCTTTACTGTTCCTGTTATATCTGTGATGTAATTTTTATGCTTTAATAAAGATACCATGGAGTGCAGCAATATTCCAGATTTGTGTGTAGCGCCCCCATAGTGAATAGGTGCTTAGGTGATAGATTTTTGCTAGGAAAGGCAAATTTAATCAGGCCTGACTGTTTGCATGCCTGGATGTTTTGATTTGGGTAAGGGAGTGGCCCAGGAAGAGCTGGAGACTGCAGGAAGGAACACCCCTTGGTTACCCCTCCCCTTTTGTTTTCAGAAGGTTCTGGAAAAGGGGATGGAAGAGGAGGTGGGACTTTCTGAGGTATGTTAAGGAGCCCTGATCAATCCCCAACTTGGATTGGCAGGGGGCGGGCCTCTTTAAATACTGTGGTCTGCCCAGCTGGGGGGGGGGGGGGAGTGTCGGGTGGAAGAGTTGAGATGTAGCAGAGGTTGCGGAGGCCTCATCTGGGATCCCCCAGTCTGGGGGGGGGGTGACCTTGAAGCCTGGGAGCTTGGGTGCAGCCAGGAGGAGAGTGAGATCCTGGAGCAGAACAAGGGAGCAGGAGAGCAACAGAGAGGCTACAGGAAAGATTCTTTAAAAGATCCACCGGTGTCGGTGAGTGACATACCTGGGAGCTGGAGAAGAGGACTGGAGCAAGCTGGGAGGAGACAGTGAACAGTCTGTGGAGGTCATATGAGCCAGTCAGGGAAGTGGTGTCACTGGGCAGTGGAGCAGGAGGGCTGAGGTGGCCTGGAAGAGGATGGGCTGGGAGTAGTAGTCCATCAAACCTGTTAACACAGTTGTACTCAGCTACACTTTGAGGGCCTGTGGCCCTTGCCTGTAATGGGTGGACATCAGGAACGCAGGCCTCACCATGTGCTAGCTAGGGTGGAGGATGATGTAATGGAGGTCTGATAAATATCCCTTCAGGCCTCACCGAGAAGAAGCAAGTTTTGTTCAGGAGAGAAATGAAGGAGTGTATATATGGAGGTGTATATAGACGGTCCCGTTTCTTGATCTATTGGGCATCCCATAGTCACCCCTTTCCCCATCTAAGTTTATTCCCCTAATAACGAAAAAAAACAAAGTACCTGCCTGCCACTCCGGATGAAAGGAAATGTGTGATTGAGGGCAGAGTGACAGGCGAACTACATCAACCAGCCACCCCTAAGGGGGCCATTGGCTACATGTGCATGTTACTGAATCTCACAGACGAGCTGTGCAGCACCCTGGGTTTCAGTTCACAACATGCGATAGTCAGTCGCTCACCTAAAACGGCATTACTTTGGCTTTACTGTCACAACATGGTTAAACGTTTGCAACTTTATTACATTATTATAATAGTTAAAGTGGTTGTCAACCTGTGACAACCACTTTAACCTACAGGTAAGCTTATAATAAGGCTTACCTGTAGGTGCCCTGCATATCTCCCAAACCTGCACAATTTAGGAGATATGCAGTGTACTAGCACTGCCGACATCATCGGGCACATGCGCAGTGCCATTTCTTCACTGAGAGCGTGCCGTGACTGGCGGCTCCCGCGCGCATGCGTGGGAGTGACGTCACGTGACTTCAGCCAGTCACAGAGCCGGAGTCGCGGCCCCGGAAGGAAGAGGGACTGAAGATGGACGCTGCCTGCACAGGGGACATCGCTGGACGTCACAAGCTTTGTTTGCAGGTAAGTGACACATAATGGGTTACTATGAAATGCATAGTAGCCCATTATGTTTCTACTTTGCGGGGAAATATAGTGAAGTAAACCCCATCAGGGTTTACTTCCTCTTTAAAAATTCATAAAAGTATACAATTTACAATATTATCCACATAGACTCCCTGGGAAGCTATGTGTATAATATTTTACATTGTATGATTTTAAGAATTTTAACCATTATAATATCGTAATTATAGCGGTGTCCCTGCCCTTCAGAGGCCTGATGGTGAATTCCAGAGTCAGGGAGAGCTGACATTCCTACTCTGGGTCTAGGCTACTAGGCATGGTGGGTGTAGCGCAAGATAGAATGGTTGGGCACCAGTCACTTTTTGAAATAAACAAAAGAGTTTTATTGTCTCTTAATAAGAACTGGGGGAGAGAGGGTTGGGGCCAGGACACACTTAGGCAAATGCAATGTGCAAACAGGCAGACTCTGCAGACAAAAATAGAAACAGGCTGACAGTGATATAGAAAAAGGGCCTTTAAGCTGAATGCAGCAATCTGTATTTTCATAGCAACTGCTGTCTTCTATAGCAACACTTCACTTCAATACCCCACTGTAGATCTGCACACGCAACTCACAGTATTCTACTGTAGATCACTCAAGCTTCACCCACGCTGTCCCACTGGGTCCCTGACTTGACTCACAGCCACCCGCTGTACTTATCTTCAAGTTGCACCTACGCCACCTGCTGGGTTCCCGGATGAGACTACTGAAGCTTCCCCACCTCTTCACCGTCCCTGGCTAGTGAAGAGGCTACTCTGGTACTTCTTCAGACCTCCATCCTCTCTGCACTTGCCTCTGGTAACAGGAGTGGTCGTCCCTTTGTGGCAACTGCTTCTCCTTTACCGCTGGCACATGATCTGGTTCTCCCTCAGGAAACACCTCTGCGACTTGGTTAGCTCCCGACTTGAAGCCTAACCTCATGCTGCTGCTTGGATTCCTGGATAGACCTCATACAGGCCTAGTAGCTAGATGCTCCCGGGATAGGCCTCAGGCTTCTGGCCTAGCAACCCGGAGCGTTACAACACACATCCACCCAGGCAGCTGCTCAGGTGGCAAAGAACCCCAATCACCTGACTCCTCCCAAATAAATAGTCTATCCCAGCATGCTTGGTGGCCGAAAGAAACCCCCCTGCTGATTGGCTGAGATAACATATCTATGCATGACCTGTGCTAACTGTAATCCATCATTCTAATATTAAAGGCAGCAGTGCCACCTTGTGACAGAAGGGAAGAACTACACCAGACTCAGGCTTAGGGTAAAATCAGTGGATCCCCTACCAATTAGCCAGGCTAGTTACCACCTAGCATTAGCACACAGTGTCTTGGCCCTCCAAAAAAATCCAATATAGTTCCAATATTTTGTAAAAAGATATTAGCACAATGGTTTATCAAATGCATATTTTCAACATTAATTATAGCGCACACATCAAAATGTATTACTCATTTTTTTGGTACAATAAAAGGTGATCTTGTACCGAGTAACTAGATACCCAACATGTCAAGTCTAAAAATTGTGTGAAATGACAACAAACTTTTGTTCTCGAACGTTTTCCATAGGGGACGATTTAAAAGGCTTTACAGGTCATCAGTTTAAAGATAAATATTAATTACGGTCCTAGAATTATTGTTTTCAATCCTGGTGTGTACAGTGATATGTAACATAGCACAATTAGATAGCTATGCTATGTAGGTGGGGACATGGCAGGCTCAAATGTTTTTGGGGGAGGCTTTTTAACTTTCTTTTTCACTTAACTTTATTGTTATCACTTAGGAGACCAGTGCAAAATGCAATAGCATTTTTACTTTCACAGGTTCTCATTAATGAGTCGTTAGCTGTCTGATGTCTCCTGTGCACTCCACTGAAGTTTATGGAGGGCAGGCTTTGCTCTGTTAGTTTCTTCCCCAGCCACAATGGTCAAAGAAAATTACACCAGAAACCAAGGTGACAAAATCCCTGTCCCCTCCAGGCTACCAGTTAAGGAAGATCAATGAACTGACATTCGCTGGTATCCATCTCCCTCCCCTATACCCAACGACACTATGCATGCAGGTCCCAGGCTAGCAGGTGCAAAAGCGGAGCCCAGAAAAAATGGCGGAGGGATGTAGGGTTTGTCGAACATTGTCCATAGAAGTGTTCAGGAATGGTAAATATGAAGTCTAGGTACACCAATACAAGCATGACATGTGTAGCGATACCCCCGAAGGAGCTGCTGATTTATTTGACCTGGGCCTCCCTCTGATTATCCTGCAGCCAGTCACAATGAATTTCAACACTGTCAGGTGCATACACACCATCCTGCTCGTTACTCCAATGACCAGTCTAGGGGATGAGTTTTGATGCTTTATTGTAGAACTTGGATAGGAGAAGGGAATGGGTGAGATACTCCAAGTTAACTAACTCTAAGCGAGGATAGCTTCTTCCTATATCTATACAGCAGACTCTCAGTGGCACTACATAGCAGACTGATCTCAGTGATGCAGGTAGCAAACTGATCCCAGTAAAGCAGGTAGCAAGCTGATCCCAGTGAAACAAGTCCCTTTTTAAGCAGAAGAGGATAAGCCGGACTTTGTTTGTTCAAGACACTCGCCAGTGTCTCCTTTCTAGCTCACACACCCAGCTAGCTGACTATGAGGAGCAGGAGGGGGATTCTAGCAACTCAGTCTCAAGGATCCCGTCTGTACTCACAACCATGTCCCGGGACAGCTGGTAGCCTCCGTCCAACTTCCAACTGCCACTTTGCCACTGTGATACCAGACAGGATCAGAGGACGTCCCCCTCTGTCAGCTTTAAAGGAACTCTGGGCTGTAGTTTTAGCAACTTCAGCTAGGACTCAACCAGGCCCAGCATCTGGCAGCCTCCTGGATAGTCCTCAAGCCTAGCAGCCAGAAGCTGAACACAAAAGTCCACCCCTGAGGTCTGGGTGGGCAGGAACTCCTGACCTTGAGCCCATGTGTTCCTTTTTATATGAATGTATTCACCCAAAATGCAGTGGGGCACCTCCTCTAGTAATTGGTCAGAACTGCATCCACTTACACCTGCTTTCACTGGCTGGGTTTTCCTCCCACTGTGCAATAGGAACCCATACTACTGGACATTGTAAAACTTCCCAGACCACATGAATCAGCACCAGAGCACACTAGGCAGACCTTACTCAAATCAAGGCTCTCTAATAAGCAGACAGCCTCCAAATATACCTATCTGCTCTCCTGTTAAGCAGAGAAAGCCAAAACTATATACACTCACTAGTATACATACTAGGAGGGCGCTACACATGTATTGTGTTCAAGTGTCGCAAAAAGAAAACAACTGTTAAAATAAAAACTATATTAAAAAAACAGTTAAAATAAAACTTAAATAACTTAAAATAAATCCTAACTGAATAGCATTTAGCTTGCTCAAGTGCTGAGATTTAAAAAAAAAATCTTGTTTTAATCTTTTTTCATCCTTTTTTATATCTCGGTTTTGCTGATTTCCTGCAGCCTCTTTGCAGCTATTTCCTATCTACATGCACTCCTTTGATGACTGTATAGCATTTTGCAGGCAGGGTTTCCTGATGGTGACAGCCAGTCATAAGCTCAGATGTTTGGACTAGCATCCAAACTCACGTGCGTGAGCTTCCCAGGAAGCCATCACCTGTAAGAGCCAATTATCTGTGCCCAGGGCATTCCTACCGAGCATTTGCATATGATTGGTCTGTACTGGTGACAGCTTCCTGGCAGGAACCAGGAAGTCCGAACAAACCTGAAAACTCTTCATTAGTGACCATGCTTCTGTAAAGTGTTAAAATGGCCACTTGTAGCCTCTACAAGGAAGTGCGCTCAACAGGGTGACAATACATGAGCACAACTGGGAGTTAAAATATTGTCCCACTGGCTATCAAAATACCCAAATGAATGCATCTGATTGAATGCAGCCACTGTTCAGCCAACTATTTTCCATTCAGCTCCTTTGATATTTCAATTGAAGGATGGTGGACGTGGAGGTGGTCGATAGGGCCACCCATTAAGCCAATTTCCCATAGTGTATGGCTAGCCTAACACATGATACAGTAGCCTGCAATACATACATTGCTATAGCCCAGGGTGGAGTCCACAGCTACTTCAGGAGAGACCACTGTACTCTACTAGACCCCGGGATGTTGTAGAGTTTCATATTCCACCTCCATTGCTCTTATTAGAAGCTCCTCTTCATCTCTTCAAAAGTAACTTGTTTTTATTTAATTGCTTTGATATTCTATCAAGAAAAGCTTAGTCTCCCATAAAGGCTGGATAGAGAACTGAAGAAAATTTAAAAGCAACTGAAAATGTTGAAGGGCAATGGCCCTACCAAAGGCTGGAAGGGTGAGTGACAATTATCACAAAGGAAAGGGTGTAGCCATTCCCAACTTTCATAGGCCAGATAGCGCCAGGACTGTGATACTTTTAATAAGAACTGTTATCTTAATCTACAGACTTTTGGTGATCTATCCTGAAAAGGAGGTCCCTCAGGAATGCATGGTGGTACCTGGACATATTTAGTACTGAATGACACTATCACAAATGCATTGAGGTATCAAATTATATATATAAAACCGTTTTAGCTGGAATTCCACGTTAATGGGTGTCAAAGAGTGAACTTGCATCTCAGGAGGTCAAATGGGCTGCTCTGTATACCAAATAATGGCAAGACAACGGAGATAAGGGCCTCTTCTGTGTTGCTCTCTTTTGTCCATGCTGTGTACAGTATAGACCCCGAAGAAATGAGTGTAATCATTCCCAATTTTCATAGGCTGGATAGGGCCTGGACTGTTATATATCCTATGATTTTAATAAGCAGCCACAGTCCTTTGCACTGTTTTACCGCCCTAGAGGCTTTTGTTGATCATCTACACTACAGTATCTGAGAGAGGTTCTTCAGAAATTAATGGAAGTACCTGAGCATATTTAGTAATAAATGACACTATCACAGATGCAATGGGGTATTAAATTGTATATTAAAAGCCGCTTTAGCTGGGCTTCTGCTTTATGGGTGTCAAAGAGTGAACTTTCACCTCTGAAGGGCAAAATGGGCTGCTCAATATACCAAATAATTGCAAGACAACAGAGAAGAGGACATCTTCTGTGTTGCCCACTTTTGTCCATGCCATGTACAGTATTGACCCAAAAAAAGGAATCTATCCATTCCCAACCTTCATGGGCTGGATAGGGCCTGGATTGTTATAAATCCTATTCTTTTGATAAGCATTCAGAGTCCTCTACACGGTTGTATCACCCTAGAGGCTTCTGATGATGTCTTCAAGACAATGTAGAAGAGGACATCTTCTGTGTTGCTCATTTTTGTCCATGCTGTGTACAGTACTGACCCCAAAGAAAGAAGTGTACCCATTTCCATCCTTCATAGGCTGGATAAGGCCTGGACTGTTATATATCCTTTGCTTTTGATAAGTATTCAGATACCTCTACACTGTTTTACCACCCTAGAGGCTTCTGATGATGTCTTCAAGACAATGTAGAAGAGGACCTCTTCTGTGTTGTTCACTTTTGTCCATGCTGTGTACAGTACTGACCCCAAAGAAAGGATTGTACCCATTTCCAACCTTCATAGGCTGGATAAGGCCTGGACTGTTATATATCCTTTTCTTTTGATAAGCATTCAGAGTCCTCTGCACTGTTTTACCGCCCTAGAGGCTGCTGATGATGTCTTCAAGACAACAGAGAAGAGGACCTCCCATTTATATACTGTATGCTGTGTACGATATTGACCTACCTTAATCTGATTGAATATTGTCAGGTTAAATCACCCAGTCTTTTTAGACCTTCATGGCAAGATTCTCAGCTAAACCCACTGAAGACTTTTTGAGATGGTTTTGCTACCATTGTGTGATTCTTCCATTTTTTTTTTTACTCCAATTAATGTAGCAGGGGTATTGAGACTCACTTTTTTTAACTGCTGCAGGTCTAGAGCTGAGAACTTTGACAGAGAACTGCTCCCGAGCTTTGCTCCTTGATCAGAGCAGTCTACCATCACATGTGTCTCTGGTCTGTTACATTCCAGCCTTGCACCACCGCTATGTTGATGCTTGGTGTTGTTATGCTTTACATTTGACGAGTGTTTATACCATATACTGTAAAATAGCAGCAGATATTCCTATTTACTGCCCAGTTCAATAGAGAGTCTAGGCTGCACAGCTAGCTTCATTTTCAGGTGGGGAAGAGGTCAGGCTGCCTTTGCTGTGCTTCAAGCTACTGCAATCTTAAGAGTTCATATGCTGAAGCAATGACTTCATCCTGGCAAGAGGGATGCAGAGACTGGACTGGCCATATAAGGATCCATTATCCTTAAAATAACATTCTTATTATGGGCTAATGTACTGTACTTAAGCACGACCCATCATCAACATAATCACCTTCAAATATTAACTCTAGCCTTGCAGTATAGGATATGTTCTTGTGTATAATACATCCATTTCAGATGCCCAGTCTCCAACATCTGGTGTAAATGCTGGGCCATTTAGCATATATTCCCATATTATAGACTGTAGTGTTATTGCAAAAAGAAAAAATGTGCATTTATTATTTTTTTATTGCATTGGAGCCTGCAAAGCATTGTAACCATGATCAGCAGATTGTGTGTGCAATGTACAGGCTCCTACAGACTATCCCTCCAGCTCTGGGTCTATATGAAGTATGGACCTTCAGTTCCAGAGCTAAACAGTGGACAACAAGTACAGTGACGTCACCAGACTTGTGATCTTGTGATTGGCTGAGAGACAGCAGGTATCTTGTGATTAGCTGGGTAATAGCGGGTATTTTGTGGTTGGCTGGGTGTTAGCTGGTATGATGTGGTTGGCTGGGTTACAGCGGATATCTTGTGGTTGGCTGGGTGACAGCGGGTATCTTGTGATTGGCTGGGTAATAGTGGGTATTTTGTGGTTGGCTAGGTGTTAGCTGGTATGTTGTGGTTGGCTGGGTTACAGGGGGTATGTTGTGGTTGGCTGGGTGACAGCGGGTATGTTGTGATTGCCTGGGTGACAGAAGGTATCTTGTGGTTGGCTGGGTGACAGTGGGTATTTTGTGGTTGGCTGGGTGACAGCAGGTATCTTGTGATTGGCTGGGAGACAGCGGGCATCTTGTGATTGACTGGGAGACAGCGGGTACCTTGTGATTGGCTGGGTGACCATGGGTATCTTGTGGGTAGTTGGGTGACAGTAAGTATCTTGTGGGTGGCTGGGTGACAGTGGGTATCATGTGGTTGGCTGGGTGACAATGGGTATCTTGTGGTTGGCTGGGTGACAGTGGGTATCTTGTGGTTGGCTGGGTGACAGCCGGTATCTTGTTATTGGCTGGGAGACAGCGGATATCTTGTGATTGGCTGGGTAATAGTGAGTATCCTGTTATTGGCTGGGAGACAGTGGGTATCTTGTGATTGGCTGGGTAATAGTGGGTATCTTGTGGTTGGCTGGGGGTTAGCTGGTATCTTGTGGTTGGTTGAGTGACAGCGGATATCTTGTGATTGGCTGGGTAATAGCGGATATCTTGTGGTTGGCTGGGTGTTAGCTGGTGTCTTGTGGTTGGCTGGGTGACAGCGGATATCTTGTGATTGGCTGGGTAATAACGGGTATCCTGTGGTTGGCTGGGTGTTAGCTGGTATGTTGTGGTTGGCTGGGTGACAGCTCATTATCCCTCTTTCCGGTTTGATGAAAAAAGAAGACTTTGAGAACTACGGTGGCAGATATGACTTGTAGTCCTCCATTCACAGATCTGTATGGATGGATTCAGTAGGTAGAGTCAGTTAGGAAGAGTGGCAGTATGAAGATGAGGGGTATGGAATGACATCATGGCCCTAAGGCATTATTCACACCGACTCTGAAACCCATGTGGTGGAATTAAAAAATAGTGGTGCAAGTACAATACTTACAGCGGTTATGTTGTGGCTGGCTGGGTTACAAGGGATATGTTGTGGTTGGCTGGGTGACAGCTGGTATCTTGTGGTTGGCTGGGTGTTAGCTGGTATGTTGTGGTTGGCTGGGTGTTAGCTGGTATGTTGTGGTTGGCTGGGTGACAGCTGGTATCTTGTGTTTGGCTGGGTGACAGATGGTATGTTGTGGTTGGCTGGGTGTTAGCTGGTATGTTGTGGTTGACTGGGTGTTAGCTGGTATCTTGTGATTGGCTGGGTGACAGATGATATCTTGTGCTTGGCTGGGTGACAGCTGGTATGTTGTGGCTGGCTGGGTTTCAGCGGATATCTTGCGATTGGCTGGGTGACAGCGGATATCTTGCCATTGGCTAGGTGACAACGAGTATCTTGTGGTTGGTTGGATGACAGCAGGTATCATGTGATTGGCTGGGTAATAGCGGGTATCTTGTGGTTGGTTGGGTGTTACCTGGTTTCTTGTAGTTGGCTGGGTGACAGTGGGTATCCTGTGGTGGGCTGGGTGACAGCGGGTATCTTGTGGTTCGCTGAGTGACATCAGGTATCTTGTGGTTGGCTGGGTGACAGCGGGTATCTTGTGGTTGGCTGGGTGACAGCGGGTATCTTGTGGTTGGCTGGGTGACAGCAGGTATCTTGTGATTGGCTGACAGCGGGTATCTTGTGGTTGGCTGGGTGACAGCGGATATCTTGTGGTTGGCTGTGTGACAGTGGGTATCTTGTGATTGGCTAGGTAATAGCAGGTATCTTGTGATTGGCTGGGTAATAGCTGGTATCATGTGCTTGGCTGGGTGACAGCGGGTATCTTGTGATTGGCTGGGTAATAGCTGGTATCTTGGGATTGGCTGGGTAATAGCTGGTATCTTGGGATTGGCTGGGTAATAGCTGGTATCTTGTGGTTGGCTGTATGACAGTTCATTTGCCCCACTTTCCGGTTTGATGTATAGACTTCTATAAAGAAGTGTACTATTTAGAAGTGTTATACTGCAATAAAGTATACATCCAACCACTAAACCATTGAATTCACTCATTTAAAAAGTCAGTATAAAGAAATCTAGCGGTAATAAAAAAAAAAAAAAAAAACTTGTGGGTTACACTAATCATTTATTGCATATCAGTTCTTTATGGTCCACATGACTGGTGCATCATAGGAATGTGTCCTTATACTTTACACTGAAAGGTGTTCCTGTTTCTCATCTCAGAAGGTTGGCAGGTGTGCCATCGAAGAGGAAAACAGAAATGGTGTCCACAGTTGAGTTGTAGCTGCTATGGGCATCCTCATTTATATCTCAGAGTATACAACTCAGAGGTCCCCAACCCCCGGGCCCCGGACCGGTACCAGTCCATTGCCTGTTAGGAACTGGGCCACACAGCAGGAGATGAGCGAGCAAAGCTTCATGTGGATTTATAGCTGCTCCCCATTGCTCACATTACAGCCTGAGCTCTGCCTCCGGTCAGATCCACGGCAGCATTAGATTCTCATAGGAGCGCAAATTCAACTGTAAACTGTGCATGCTAAGGATTTAGGTTGTGCACTCCTTATGAGAATCTAATGCTTGATGACCTGAGGTGGAGATGAGGCGGTGAGGCTAGTGCTGGGGAGGAGCTGCAAATACACATTATCATTTGTGAATAAGCCAGGTGAATCGGCTTAGCCTGTGCTAGAAGAGGATCAACTGCTTCAGTTCGGAAATGACGGTGGCCTTAAAAGCATGTCTGAGACAATTTCAAATCTCCATACGTTCTGGATTAAGGTCAAGGTGGAATATCCTGAGGTTGCAACAAAAGCACTGAAAAGCCGTCTTCCGTTTCCAACATCCCATCTTAGCAAAGCTTCGCTTTCTGCAGTGACAGCAACCAAAATGAGATTACAGAGTAGACTGGACATAAGCAACACACTTGGGGTGTCACTGTCTCCCATCACCCCAAGATGGGACCGCTTGGTTGCTGGAAAACAAGCTCAGGGCTCCCACTGATTCTGCATTATGGTGAGTTGTATAAATGTTTCATTATACAGTGCCTTGAAAAAGTATTCACACCCCTTGACATTTTCCACATTTTGTCAGGTTACAACCAAAAATGTAAATATATTTTATTGGGAGTTTATGTGATAGACCGACATAGTGGCACAAGTGGCACATAATTGTGAAGTGGAAGGAAAATAAGAAATGGTTTTTTCATTTTTTTTTTTTACAAATTAATATGTGAAAAGTGTGGGGGACATTTGTAAAGCCCCCCCGAGTCAATACTTTGTAGAACCGCTTTTCTCTGCAATTACAGCTGCAAGTCTTTTTGGGGAAGTCTCTACCAGCTTTGCCCATCTAGAGAGGACATTTTTGCCCAATTTTCTTTGCAGAATACCCCAAGCTCTGTCAGATTGGATGGAGAGCGTCTGTGAGCAGCAATTTTCAAGTCTTGCCACGGATTCTCAATTGGATTTAGGTCTGGACTGTGACTGGGCCATTCTAACACATGAATATGCTTTGAACTAAACCATTCCATTGTAGCTCTGGCTGTATGTTTAGGGTCGTTGTCCTGCTGGAAGGTGAACCTCTGCCCCAGTCTCAAGGCTTTTGCAGACTCCAATAGCTTTTCTTCTAAGATTGCCCTGTATTTGGCTCCATCCATCTTTCCATCAACTCTGACCAGCTTCCCTGTCCCTGCTGAAGAAAAGCATCCCCACACCATGATGCTGCCACCACCATGTTTCACGGTGGGGATGGTGTGTTCAGGGTGATGTGCAATGTTAGTTTTCTGCCACACATAGCGTTTTTCTTTTAGGCCAAAAAGTTCAATTTGGTCTCCTCTGACCAGAGCACCTTCTTCCACATGTTTGCTGTGTCCCCCACATGGCT
>BLSH010017338.1:19538-29576 GCA_018402905.1 Glandirana rugosa | reverse complement strand
CTGCAAGTCTTTTTGGGGAAGTCTCTACCAGCTTTGCCCATCTAGAGAGGACATTTTTGCCCAATTTTCTTTGCAGAATACCCCAAGCTCTGTCAGATTGGATGGAGAGCGTCTGTGAGCAGCAATTTTCAAGTCTTGCCACGGATTCTCAATTGGATTTAGGTCTGGACTGTGACTGGGCCATTCTAACACATGAATATGCTTTGAACTAAACCATTCCATTGTAGCTCTGGCTGTATGTTTAGGGTCGTTGTCCTGCTGGAAGGTGAACCTCTGCCCCAGTCTCAAGGCTTTTGCAGACTCCAATAGCTTTTCTTCTAAGATTGCCCTGTATTTGGCTCCATCCATCTTTCCATCAACTCTGACCAGCTTCCCTGTCCCTGCTGAAGAAAAGCATCCCCACACCATGATGCTGCCACCACCATGTTTCACGGTGGGGATGGTGTGTTCAGGGTGATGTGCAGCGTTAGTTGTCCGCCACACATATCGGTTTGCTTTTAGGCGCAAAAAGTTCAATTTTGGTTTCATCTGACCAGAGCACCTTATTCCACGTTTGCTGTGTCCCCCACATGGCTTCTCGCCAACTACAAAAGGGACTTCTTATGGCTTTCTTTCAACAACGCCTTTCTTCTTGCCACTCTTCCATAAAGGCCAGATTTGTGGAGGGCACGACTAATAGTTATCCTGTGGACAGATTCTCCCACCTGTGCTGTGGATCTCTGCAGCTCCTCCAGAGTTACCATGGGCCACTTGGCTGCTTCTCTGATGAATGCTCTAGTTGTCCGGCTGGTCAGTTTAGGTGGATGGCCATGTCTTGGTAGGTTTGCAGTTGTGCCATACTCTTTCCATTACCAGATGATGGATTGGACAGAGCTCTGTGAGATGTTCAAAGATTGGGATATTTTTTTATAACCTAACCCTACTTTAATCTTCTTCACAACTTTATCCCTGACCTGTCTGGTTTGTTCCTTGGCCTTCATGATGCTGTTTGTTCACTAAGGCTCTCTAACAAACCTCTGAGGGCTTTACAGAACAGCTGTATTTATTCTGAGATTAAATTACACACAGGTGGACTCTATTTACTAATTAGGTGACTTCTAAAGGCAATTGGGTCCGCTAGATTTTAGTTAGGGGTATCAGAGTAAAGGGGGCTGAATAGAAATGCACGCCACACTTTTCAGATATTTGTTAAAAATGTTGAAAACCATTTATCATTTTCCTTCCACTTCCCAATTATGTGCCACTTTGTGTTGGTCTATCACATAAAATCCCAATAACAACATACATTTAAGTTTTGGGTTGCAACATGACAAAATGTGGAAAATTTCAAGGGGTATGAATACTTTTTCAAGACACTGTATATTACAATGTAAAAATAATAAAAATAAAGTGCACAATAAATGTAATGCACTTGTATCATCCTGAAACCCCCTGTCAAGTACCTGGTTGAGATCAAGTTGACAAGAGGGCTTCCTTTATACCTTGTCATGTTTCCCTGGGGATTATGACAATGTATGACTGGGCACAGTGTGGCATGGGTGCCTGTAGAAAGATCCGGATCAGGAAATCTGGCAGCAGAGGTGAAGCTGAAGTAAGTGTGGCATGCAAGCTGGATCCTGGATGTGTGGGAAGATAGGAGTTGGAAACAATTAGGCAGCAGAAGTGCAGAATAAGGAACAAGGAGCAAAGTCAGGCCAAGGTCAATATCAAGCAGGCAGATGAGATACTGGAACAGCAGGCCGAAGGCAAGGTCTGGGTCACAAGCCGGAGTCGGTAACATGGGTTCAGGAACAAGCCGAGCCTGGATATGGAAGCACATGGGATCAGGTCACAGGCAGAAGGAACTGATGCCCACTCAGCAATGATCCAGACTCCTGTACGGCTTTAACCACTTCAGCCCCGGAAGGATTTGCCCCCTTAATGACCAGGCCATTTTTTTGTGATACGGCACTGCACCGCTTTAACTGACAATTGTGCGATCGTGCGACGTTGTATCCAAACAAAATTGATGTCTTCTTTTTTTCACAAATAGAGCTTTCTTTTGGTGGTATTTGATCACCTCTGCGGTTTTTATTTTTTGCGCTGTAAACAAAAAAGAGCGACAATTTTGAAAATAAAACAATTTTTTAAACTCTTTCCTATAATACATATTCAAAAAAATATATAAAAAAACCTAATTTATACATCAGTTTAGGCCGATATAGTAATATAATAACTTCTACAAATTTTTTGTAAAAACAAAATCGCAATAGGCGTATATTGATTGGTTTGCGCAAAAGTTATCGCTTCTACAAACTATGGGATAGATTTAGGGACTTTTTTTTTTTTTTTTTACTAGTAATGGCGGCGATCTGCAATTTTTAGCAGGACTACCACATTGTAGTGGACAAATCTGGCCCCAAATGACACTTTTTGGGGACCACTGACTATTACATTGATCAGTGCTATAAAAATGCACTGATCAATGTAAAAATGACACTGGCAGGGAAGGGGTTAACACTAAGGGGCGATCAAGGCATTAAGTGTGTTCCCTCAGCGTGTTCTAACTGTGTGGGGGCTGGCAGGGACATGACAGATCTCACTGTTCCCGATTACTGGGAACAGTAGATCTCTGCCATGTCCCCTGGCAGAATGGGGATATACCTTGTTTACATTGGCAAATCCACTTTTTGCCTCTGTACTAGGTGATCGCGGGTCGCCGCCAGACATCGAGTCCGCCCGACCCGCGGGCACGCTTCCGCGGCATGCAGGGGACACGCGTGCCCCCTATCGCTCATGCACGAACCAGCGTACAGCTATGGCGATTTGCACAGGAGAGCCAACCTGCCACCGTCAAATGACGGCGGCTGGTCAGCAAGTGGTTAAATAGGCCACTGGGTCCCAAAGTCCAGCAAACATGCATGCTCACGTTCATGGCCTTAAAAAAACATGGGAGCTAGAAACATGCACGCATCTTACATACTAGGAAGGGAACAGCTGGGGGAGTCAATGGTGGAGAAGGATCTGGGTGTTCTGGTAGATCATAGGCTTAATAATGGCTTGCAATGCCAAGTTGCAGTTTTCAAAGCAAACAAAATACTTTCTTGTGTTAAGAGAGGAATAGACTGCAGAAATAGTGGCATCATTTTGCCCCCCTGTACAAATCATTAGTAAGACCACATCTGGAATATGCAGTTCAGTTTTGGGCACCAGTTCTCAAAAAGGATATCGGGGAACTGGAGAAAGTGCAGAGAAGGACAACCAAACTGATAAGAGGCATGGAGGAGCTCAGCTATGAGGAAAGATTAGAGGAACTGAATTTATTCTCTCTTGAAAAGAGGAGATTAAGGGGGGATATGATCAACATGTACAAATACATAAGGGGGGATATGATCACCATGTATAAATACAGTGGTCCATATAGTATACTTGGTGTTGATTAATTCGCCTTAAGGTCATCACAGAGGACAAGGGGACAATCTTTACATCTGGAGGAAAAGAGACTTCATCTCCAAATACAGAAAGGCTTCTTCACAGTAAGAGCTGTGAAAGAAATGCAGAATAGACTCCCTCAAGAGCTGGTTCTGGCCAGGTCAGTAGATTGTTTTACAAAAGGCATGGATTCTTTCCTAAATGCACATAATATAACTGGATACAAACATTTATAGGTAAAGTTCATCCAGGGAACATTCGATTGGCTCTTAGGGGAACAGGAAGGATTTTTTTCCCTGCAGGAGCAAATTGGATCATGCTTTATTGGGTTGTTTGCCTTCCTTTGGATCAACTGTGGGTATAGGATGGTATAATTTTTTTTCCTTTCTATTGGTTGAACCGGATGGACTTTTTGTGTGTTTTTTTAACCAGACTATGTAACTATGAGCACGTGCAGTATGCTAATGCTCATGCGCACGTGCTCGTATAGATGCGTGCAGGGTCCTAATTCTCTGAACAGTTTTATGGACCGTTCTGTGTACATGCTCATTCCTTTGAGCATGGGCTTGAGCACGATTTTCCTGACATAACCCCCATCACTCAGAACACCCAGATCCTTCTCCACCATTGACCCCCCCAGTTATAACCCCCCCCCCCCCCCCCAAGTATGTAGAGATGCATACATATTTCAAGCTCCCATGGTTTTTTTAGGGCCATGAAAGTAAATGAATAAAGCAAAGCAGTTTCATTTTATTATTAGAAAGTAATGATTCTCCCATACCACTCTTGACTACAATAAAGCAAATGGTGGTGGGCTGTGTTCATTTGGTGGGACAGGATGTATGTATGACATCAGTGATAACGTCCCAGAAAGCTTCTGTCACTTACCATGAGATCTGTCATAGAGATGAAGATCACAGCTGAATAACTTAATGTCACACATCCTTAACTTGACAGACAGACACTGAATATCATTATCATTATTATTTATTTTGCAGAAAGGAACACTGCTCTTCACATTAAGGACAGAGTTCATTTAAATAACACACGAAAAACACTTACTTACAGTGAGTTCTACAATAACACAATGCAGTACTAAAGACAAAAACCATTTCATAAATAAAGTCAGTTTTCATTTATCTTACCCCCCCTACAGGATATGCAATGCAGTTACAACAGGAGGAGACAGGAAGTCAGGGCAAATCTCCCCAAATTGGACATAGACACCATTTTAAGGTTACAGAAATATAAAATGAAGTGCCACCACACTGCTAAAAAGTTCCAGATATTCGTTTATTCCTCTAAAGGTCACTGGGACAATCAAAAGAGTATCCAACGCGTTTCGGTGATCTAAAAACACCCTCTTCATCAGGGTTTAGGGCTGAAAAGAATGTAAATTAACAAGAAGGGAACTGCATCTTTTTTTTTATTATTCTTTTTATTGGAATTTCAATAACACAATCATCACCCATGCAGGGGCAACACGGGCAGACTGCCGTAGCCCAGCGTGGTCGCCAACAAAAAAAAAAAAGGTGATACAAAACAACTCGGAAAAGTGTGTGTGAATGGCTCATCCCAAGACTTTAAAATGTCATACTAAGAGATGAAATAGTCCCAACTGGCCACTCCAGCCAAGCCCCCTCCCCCCACAATAGTAACACTGCAAACCCTACATTAAAAAGACGTTAACTCTCAGTGAGAGGTATCAGACATGTGCTGTGGAATCATCATTAATCCATTTGCCCCACACTTTGTCAAACGTCTTCTTAGGACAGCCTCTGTTATAATAAGTGTCTGTGTAGAGAGGTATGGTTAAGTTAACCAGGTCTATCCAGGCTGAAACTGTAGGGGCAGAGGATTTTTTACAGGCCAGAGTTATTGCCTTCCTGGCATAAAATAAAAAGGAGTCCCAGAAACATCCTATCTGCCACTGTAGGTGCCAGCTCCTCAACCAAGCCCAGCAAGCAGACTCAAATGGAGGGGGAAAGGCCCTGTCCGGAGACCCTTAGTATAACCCAAACCACATCCTCCCAGTATTGTGCAATAGTTGAGCAAGACCAAAATATGTGGATGAAACCGCCTCTAGGGTGAGAGCATCTCCAACAGTCTGAAGGTCCATTTTGTGTACCCTGTGTGGCGTACAATTTTAAATTGGATAAGGAGGTCTCTGACGGAGACAAGTTGTCTTAATGGTAAATCCCAGATATCCAACCAGTCGTCCCCATCAAGATCTGGTATATCTAGCAACCATTTATTCCATAGAACTGACAATCCATTGAGTGTAACATAGCAGAGGTGGTTGTAGAGGACCAACATGGGTTTAGATGAGTTGACATCTAAAGAGTTGACATGGAGAGGTGCACTGAAGGGTCAGGAAATTGGCTACTAAAGGCATGGCATAATTGCCAATATCTAAAATAGTAGGAGGAATTGACATTATATCTCAAACAGATAGGAAATGCAAGCAGTTAACCCTGCGCCACAATCTGTGACAATGTTTTCATTTGGAATTTGGTTCAGGCATGGGGATCCGGGAGAGAATATAAGTGGGGTAAGGCAACTGCACCTTTGGTATTCAATACAGTGTGATTTCAAGCACAGATCTTGTCAGCAGCTGGTTTTAGCTTGAAATCACACTGGAATAAATACCACTAAAAGGTGCAGTTCCCTTCTTGCTAATTTACATTGTTTTCAGTCCCAAGCTCTGATGAAGGGGGTATTTTTGGGCCCATGAAGCGTGTTGGCTTCTCTTTCGATTGTCTCCCGACCTTTATTGGAAAAAAGTTGTATCTGGGTCTTTTAGGTGCCCGACCCAGATCCAGGTCACCTATATCAGTGATGGCAAACCTTGGCACCCCAGATGTTTTGGAACTACATTTCCCGTGATGCACTCTGCAGTGTAGTTGAGCATCATGGGAAATGTAGTTCTAAAACATCTGGGGTTCCAAGGTTCGCCATCACTGACTCAACATCAATACCTCAAAACAAGATAGCAATACCAATAAAAAAGATGTACAGGTCGCTATTTTTCAATTTCCCTAACTAGGCAGTTATAAGCTTGACAGAGTTTTTTTTTTTTTTTAAATCTTTATTTATGTTTACCGTACATACAGGAAAAGGAAAAATATAGTACAGAGCAATGTATGCAATACGTGAATGTAAAAATACACATAAACATAGTGTTTTCTGATACATGCATACAAAATAAGGGCATTTTGCCTACATTAGACAGGGATGAGCAACCAGTTCACTAAACTAATACATAGAAACAACTAACTTTACCCCATACATAAGGGGCCCGCCTTCGGCTGAGGGGCCTGCCTTACGGAAAACCCCTCAACCCACCAAGGTACGGTAGTCCCAAAGAAAGAAAAGGTGAGAAAAACGGAACTAGCAAAAGCCAAAAAGGAAAACAGTAGAAATCTAAGGGTAAGTTGGCCTCGCGGCCGTACCCCCCTCCGGAATGAGAGCATAAAGAAGGTTCAGTAAAATCAAACCACTGCTTTATCTTATAGTCCAACCTAAACCTCCTAAAACCCTGAAAAATGTGTTCAGTAGCTTGACAGAGGTTCTGTTGCGGAACTACGAGTCCCAGCATGCCTCTGCCTTTGGGAGTTATGCTTGTAACGGTCTGCCCTACAATGCCTCATGGGACTTGTAGTTTCCCAACAGCTGGAGAGCCACAGGTTGAGCACCCATGTTTTAGGACTTTCCACTAGAGTTGATCGAACCTCTAGAAGTTCGGGTTCTGCTGGTTCGGCCGAACTTCGGGACAAAGTCCGGGTTCGGGTACGGACAGAACCCGAACTTTGACCCGGACCCCGAACCCCATTGAAATCAATGGGGACCCGAACTTTTAGGCACTAAAATGGCTGTAAAAAAGTCCTTGAAAGTCCTAGAGGTCTGCAAAAGGAAGGAAAATGGGGGTAAGGGTCGGACAAGTGCCCTACAAAGAAATGGAGACAGGGAAATAACTTAAAATAATTTTTAAACAAAAATCACATTAAAAAAAATCAAAAATGGAGGTGGATGTGGACCATCTTCAAACTGTGTGTGAAAAGTATTAATTAACGGGAGAAGCCATATCACTGTTCTAAAATCATCTTCAAACTGTGTGGAAAAAGTATAAATTAGCCGGGAGAACCCATATCACTGTTCTACAATCATCTGAAAACTGTGTGTGAAACTTAAACAATAGCCGAGAGAAGCCACATCCCTGTTCTAAAATCATCTGAAAACTGTGTGTGAAACTTAAACAATAGCCGGGAGAAGCCATATCCCTGTTATAAAATCATCTGCAAACTGTGTGTGAAACTTAAACAATAGCAGGTAGAAGCCATATCCCTGTTCTAAAATCATCTGAAAACTGTGTGCGAAACTTAAACTATAGCAGGTAGAAGCCATATCCCTGTTCTAAAAACAGGGATATGGCTTCTACCTGCTATTGTTTAAGTTTCACACACAGTTTTCAGATGATTTTAGATATAGCTATCATGAATCCACAGCAAACATTCATGTCTTATCTATTGCCTACCTTGCTGCATGTGTCCAGCTAAAGGCCGGGCCTCCCTCACCTGTATACTTTTGTAGGCGCTCCTCAGGCCCTAATTGGGAACAGCATATAATTTCTGGCAGTGCAAGCCTGCATTGCTGAACAACATTTGTCCGTGTTTGGCTTCGTGTGTGGTTGTTCCTATTGTTTGCTCTGAGTCTCATTCTATGTACCGATCTTTGGCTTGTATCCCTGCCTGCCCGATACCCCGATCTTCAGCTTGTTCTCTGTTTCTCCTGTCTGCTTGTGGCCCTGACCCTTTGCTATTTCCTCTGATATTCTTTGCTGTTCCTGCACTGCTGCTTCCTCTCTTCCACCTGTATCCAGCCGAGTGTGAGCTAGGGGACCCCAGGGGCCGTGACCTGGATCCAGTTGCAGCCAAATCCATCCTCACCACTAGAGGCACTGGTGAACACCCACTGGCTCTTAGACTCCGCGCCCTGGGGAAACCAATGCACTAGCTCCCTGTGTTTCAGTGTCTGTGCTCCAGGGGGCCCTCTTCCCGTATCAGCCGGAACTCATTAGCAGCAGTCAGCCATAGGTCCACAACGTTAGTGGTGCACTTCACAACCCTCAGTGCGATTCGCACTCCAGTGGTGCGTACCCGTCACCTGACCCCAGGTGTTGTGACAATAGCCTTGACCATTAGTACATCTCCACTGTGTGGCTGCTTTGCTTTTCCTCTGTGGCTTGTTTGGAGCAAGAATCAGCTTTTCAGCTTAGCACACAAGTTCCATGATTGAGCAGGACCTTGCACCGTAAGTAAATAATATTTGCATGTTACGTCAAATGGTGTATTGGGTAGTTGAAGAGAGATAAAGGGACTCCTCCCAATATGTCTCTGTATGTAATTCTTTGCTCTTTATGAGACTAACAGTGCACCTATAGGTATCGCTCTTTGACCATGCCTTTGGTATTGATGGTACAATAGAAATATATGCTATTGTGGGTCACCATGTTTTTCTCCATGTGCATCTAAATGTAGTCAAATGCTTTCCATCTTTATTGGGATGTAGAAATACTCATACAAGTTGAACTAGATGCATCTTTTTTTTATTTTAAGCATAAAAACACCATTTTTGAGTTTCCTAAACTATAAATACTAGAGTCTATTCCAGCGACCGGTATACCTCTCCCTTAGGCTACACCTTGTTTTGCTTTCACTGTGCTCTCATCATGAGTTCCTCCAGGGATCGATCTCTGTGATTGTCATAAACTAAGAGAACTTCCTTGATGTCTTCTTGCTGAAATCCCATGTCATGGAACTGAAGTAAGAGGCGGAGGTATTCAGCAGCCTGCGGAAGACACAAATCAGACATTTGTGAGGTCACTGTGGCATCTCACATCCATCTGTATTACTGACCTAAAAGATCTTTCAATGTTCACTGGAGCCATGTGCACAGAGGTCATAGGTGTGTGCAGCCTATTGCATTAGGGTGTGCACCCCAAAGCTCAGACACACATGCTTGAGTGTGTATATATGCACTTAGAGAGTACAGCATTGGGGGTATAGTGTTAGCCAGCACTACAGAAGAAAAAGATTTGGGGGTGCTTATTACAGATGATTGCAAAATGAGCAAACAGAATGACCAGGCAGTGGGAAAAGTAAATAGAATTCTGGGATGTATCAGTAGAGGGATCACCAGCAGGAGGAAGGAGATCCTGATTCCACTATATAGATCTTTATATCACTAGAGGGGTCACCAGCAGGAGGAAGGACGTCCTGATTCCTCTATATAGATCTTTATATCACTAGAGGGGTCACCAGCAGGAGGAAGGAGATCCTGATTCCTCTATATAGATCTTTATATCATTAGAGGGGTCACCAGCAAGAGGAAGGAGGTCCTGATTCCTCTATATAGATCTTTATATCACTAGAGGGATCACCAGCAGGGGGAAGGTGGTCCTGATTCCTCTATATAGATCTTTATATCTGTAGAGGGGTCACCAGCAGGAGGAAGGAGGTCCTGATTCCTCTATATAGATCTTTATATCACTAGAGGGGTCACCAGCCTGGGGAGACTAGGGAGATCACTATATTTCTAGATATATCTCCTTAGTCCTGGAGGAAGGAG
>BLSH010017338.1:0-11721 GCA_018402905.1 Glandirana rugosa | reverse complement strand
TCCCCCCCCCCCCCCCCCCCCCGTTTACCAATAAGACAGAGAATAACATCTTTAAAAAATTCCAAATTTTGGGCTGACACCATAACAGGAATTTAGGGGACACTGGTTCTGGTGACAACCAGGGAATCGCTAACTTTAGAGGGATTTCCTCTCACTTCCTGTTTTTGTTATGGGACAGGAAATGAAGGGAAATCTCCCCAATGGGACAAAGATGGTGAAAAAAAACCTGACACGGATTATAACCCTTAACTACTCTATCCAAAATGTAAAAGAAAAACAAGGTTTGCCTTCTACTTGACCATCCCAAGCACATTTACTGCTGCAGAGCGGCCGCTCTGGGCCAGATCACATACTAGGTATCTTGAACCTCCAGGTCTGGGGTGCACGTTGACTCGCTCCCGCTATGATTGGACACAGTGGGAGCCAATCAGCGGGTCCGACCCGATGTCCACCAGGACCCGCTGATCATTGACGAGAGAGGCAGAAACACAGATATCTGTCTTCTCTCAGCCAAACCACCCCCACAGTTAGTAAGCACTCCCTAGAAGCACATTCAACCCTTTGAGCGCACCTGATGTTAACCCCTTCCCTGCCAGTACAGTGACAGTGCATTTTTTTTTAGCACTGATCACTGTTTTGGTGTCACATGTCCCCAAAAAAGTGTCACTTTGGGGTTGATTTACTAAAGCTGGAGAGTGCAAAATTTGGTGCAGCTGTGCAATGGTAGCCAATCAGCTTCTAACCTCAGTTTATTCAATTAAGCTTTGACAATAAAACCCGGAAGCTGATTGGCTTTTATGCAGATTATAAAATCAACCCCTTAATGTCAGATTTGTCCGCCGCAATGTCGCAGTCCTGCTGAAAATCGCCGATCGCCACCATTAATAATAATAAAAAAAATTGTAAAATTTTATAAATCTATCCCATAGTTTGCACACGCTATAGCTTTTGCGCAAACCAAGCAATATACGCTTATTGGGAATTTTTTAAACAAAAATATGTAGCAGAATACATATTGGCCTAAACTGATGAATAAATTAGATTTTTTGCATTTTTTTTTATTGGACGTTTTATAGCAGAAAGTAAAAAATATTTGTTTTTTTTCAATATTGTCAGTTGTTTTTTGTTCATAGCGCAAAAAATAAAAACCGCAGAGGTGATCAAATACCACCAAAAGAAAGCTCTATTTGTGGGGGGCATACACTTTATTTGGGTACAACGTCGCACAAAGTAACGCAAAAAATGGGTAAATCTTCCAGAGCTGAAGTGGTTAAACAGGAAAATAAAATATCAGCCAGATTACGGTTGAAACAGATAGCCAGGATTAAAATGAAGACAATATATTTTTATGCATACAATTATAATATGTAACAATTATGTCATATTTATCTTTATATAAAGGAAAGTAGAGTTTTCCCTTACATTTTACCCTGAAAACAAGCAGGAAAAAAATAGCAAACCTTGTGCACTCCAAGTATCCCGCTGTTCCATATTCCCAGCTTTTTCCATCTTAAGACATTAAACATTCAGATTGAAGCCGTGCCTCATATTTGAACGCGGCCCAAGTTACCCCCACCGCCCCCACCCCCGCACACTATTTTAAGGCACCCTGCTAAATGCTCAGTCTGGAAGGATTTCGCTCCAGAGAGATTATCTGCTTTGTTGTGTAACTTATTAAATCAAGATGAGGACTAGACAGTTAACTCTTTTTAAGTGCTACATGAAAACTAAAACCAGGCCTTGCTGGGGTGCAAATAATGGCACATACTGGTTGGCACATACTGGTTAAAAAAGACTGCCAGTCACACACAGAGAGGGTAAACGCCCAGACAAACGGGAGGACAGCTCTGTAAGATCACCCTGACCTTCCTGGTTTTTGCCAATTGGAGGGAACAGGGGTTTAGAGCCGCTACCCGACTTGGGCTGAAGGTACCCCTTCCATTGCTATTTACTTGAGCGATTCCTGCCTGTGTGACCCTTTGGGTTGGGTCTGGGCCACCTCTGACCCCTACCATGGACGCTAGATCTTTCCCGCTCGGAGCGTGTCTCGGATATGCACATCCTGTGCAGATTGGCTTCCCCTCTCTCGCAGTAGCATCTGTATTTTTGCTACATTACTATATTATATATTTGGTCCACACCGCCTGCATCCGCCAGAAACAACCCCTGAGGAAGCCCAAAGGGCGAAACGCGTTGAGTTGCACAGATAACACAACCCCCCCCCCCCCATCTTGTGTGTATGAATCTCTTGCCCTGGAATCTATGAGGAATTCTCTGGGTTGCAGGATTAGGGGGATGAGTCCAAATGCAGGGGCATTTTAGTCACCATTTGTGATTTGGCGTGGATGCAAATAATGATATGTGTTTTTTTTTAACAATGAACTTTTCGAGATGTTTTTATGTATTTTTAAATAAAAGTATTTAAATGTATACATCTCATTTGATTTGATTTTTCAGAGTGGACATATCCGTGCCTTTAAAGTCCTGATATCTGTTACTTTCTTTTGATAATGCTTCTCAATAGGGATGCGGCACTGACTAGGGTGTGGCCACACTCCTTGTATTGATAGTCACACACACAGGAGTGCTAAAATGGTGCATTAATGTAAAACTATAGGCCAAACGTTTTATCAATTTTGGATAGGGTAAAGGAGGGTTATAACCTCTGTCAGATTTTGTTTTCCCATCTTTGTCCCATTGCGGAGATTTCCCTTCACTTCCTTTCCCATAGCCAAACAGGAAGTGAGAGGAAATCCCAGCAAATTAAGGGAATTCCTTGGGGACCACCAGAACAAGTGTCCTCATTGAAAGATTTCCCCTATATTACTTTTCTGGGGACAACCCAAAATTTTGGATTCTCTCTTACATTCACATTTAATGATAATGGTAAACAGGACAAATAGCAGCGACGGCTGGTGTTTTTTTTTGGGGGGGGGGAGGCGGCGGAAAACAACCCCCCCGATTGGTTGGGTAGCGGAGGCAACCCTCCCATTGGTTGCAGGTGGCAGCAGCGGGCTCCTACAGGCAGCAGCAGCGGGCTCCTATGGGTGGCAACAGGCAGGGCCCCTTGTGCCTCTATCTCCTCTCTGTTGTTGCGTCCTCCCTCCCTCCGCCGTAGGGCTCCCCCTCCTTTTACCTAAGTGTCCAATAGGATCGCCTGTCCTTTTAGCCAATCTGGTGACGGGTCTCAGATCCGTTTCCTAATTGACCTGAAAGAGGATCAGTGTGGCGATAGCGAATATTCATTTGCTAGTGTCACACAACTGGGTGGCATCGGGGCGCAATGCACTGCGCCCCGAGAACACCCTATTTTGAAGCCTATTAGAGCCTCTGGCTCTAATCACTTGCTTCAAAAAAAATCGACCCCCCCCCCCATTGGAATCCATGAACCTGATGCCCTGTATGTAGATCAGGGGGCGGGGCGCATGGATAGGGGGCACCTCTAATGGACGGGCCGCCACTGACAAATAGAGAGAATGAATAACCTTAATAGGGACACACACAGCAATAAAACCTGACGGGGGTTCTAATCCATCTACATTCTATCCAAAACTATTAACCACTTCCGTACCGCCGGACGTCATGTGACGTCCTTGGGTTTGAGTGGTGATATCTGAATGGTGGGTGCAGCTGCACCATTCAGATACCGTTTTTTTCAGCAGACGATTCTGCGTCTGATAAAAGTGGTCTTAGTGGCGGATTCGCCGCGAGATCGCATTTATCAGCAGTGGGAGAGGTGCCCCCCCCTCCTGCCACTTTCCGGTTATCTCCGCCGCTTACCGGACCCTCCGAGATGATCCGATCCTCTCCCCCCCCCAGTGTCTGTGAGCCGACTGAGCGGCTGAAGCTCCATAACACGGCGGGGCGGAAATGACGTCAGAAGTCACGTCCGCCCAACGGTCTTAAAGGGCCCATTTTTTTTTTTTTTTTTTACATTTTAGTGTAAATCTGAGATGTGAGGTCTTTTTGGCCCTGGATCTCATATTTAAGAGGACCTGTCATGCTTTTTTCTATTACAAGGAATGTTTATATTTCTTGTAATAGGAATAAAAGTGATCCATTTTTTTTTTAAAAAAAGAACAGTGTAAAAATAAAAAGTAAAAAGCAAAGTAAATAATTAAAAAAAAAAAAATGAAAGCGCCCGTCCCCGCGAGCTCGCAGAAGCGAACGGATACGTAAGTCCCGCCCACATATGAAAACGGTGTTCAAACCACACATGTGAGGTATCGCCGCGATCGTTAGAGCAAGAGCAATCGTTTTAACACTAGAACTCCTCTGTAACGCAAAACTGCTAACCTGTAGAATTTTTTAAACGTCGCCAATGGAGATTTTTAAGCTGCAAAGTTTGTCGCCATTCCGCGAGCGGACGCAGTTTTGAAGCACGACATGTTGGGTATCATTTTACTCGGCGTAACATTATCTTTCACAATATGGAAAAAAATTGGCCTAACTGTTTTCTTATTTTTTAACTAAAAAAAACTGAATTTATTTTAAAAAAAGCACGCTTGGAAGACCGCTGCGCAAATACGGTGTGTCATAAAGTTTTGCAATGACGCCATTTTATTCTCTAGGTCAGTGATGGAGAACCTTGGCACCCCAGATGTTTTGAAACTACATTTCCCATGATCCTCATGCACTCTGCAGTGTAGGTGAGCATCATGGGAAATGGAATTTCAAAACATCTGGGGTGCCAAGGTTTGCCATCACTGCTCTAGGGTGTTAGAAAAAAATATATATAATGTTTGGGGGTTCTAAGTAATTTTATAGCAAAAAAACTGTTTTTAACTCGTAAGCACAGAATTAAAAAAACAGGCTTAGTCTTGAAGTGGTTAAAAAAAAAAAAAACGGTTTTGCCTTTAGTTATACTGATAAGAAAGAGATTTATTGGGAATTTGAAGGTCTCCATGATTGAGATCAAAGTTTGAAAATCAAAATACATTCGTCTGCTTTAGTGCATGATCACTGACCTGCCAATCTGCAATGTATGAACAGGTATGTGCCTGGTCCCCGAGACTGACAGCACAGGTTCAGGGTCTCTCTCTCCTCTCCCCCTACAAGACCATGTGGGTCTGATGATGTGTAGCCCTAGAAGATGCCTCCTGACCAAACTCAAATGAGAGTCTCTGTATCCAGTACACCAGGCACCAAACTTCTAGTGTCAGTGAATCTGTCCAAGACATAGTCTGACTGATTCCAATATTGAGGTACATAGGCTGGTGACCAGGTGACATGGGCTCAGAGCCGGTACAAGGGGTGGGCAGGAGGGGCAGCTGCCCTGGGCAGAGAATGGACACAAAGCAGTAAAATCCAATCTACGACATGCATTAACCACTTAAAGACCAGACCTTTTTCAGACATTTGTTGTTTACAAGTTTAAATCAGTATTTTTTGCTAGAAAATTACTTAGAACCCCCAAACATGATATATTTTCTAGCAGAGACCCTCACATGTCATGCTTTAAAATTGTCATTGGCACGCTCGTGGAATGGCAACAAACAACGGTACTCAAAAATCTCCGTAGGCGGCGCTTTCAAAATTTTTACAGGTTGCCAATAAGGGGGTACCACCGGTGTCCACCTGTAGGGGGCCCGGGCCCCATCAATTTGACATGGGGCCCGGCAGCTTTAAGTTTTATGAAGCAACACCTTATTTTCTGGCAGTGCCCCTCCCGAGACTAGACCCTGGATCCGCCCCTGAATCAGATAGGGTGCCCTCCTCCCTCCATGGCTGCCCCACAATGCAACTAGCAAGGAGACATCTGCTTTGACAGACGGCACTTTTCTTTGTCTCCAAGCACTTGCCCACTTGCTTGGAACATTTTAGCCAACAAGTTCCCCTTCCCCTGTATTTCTCGTGACAAGCTTTTCCTAGGCAAAGGTTTGGTAGCAGAGAAAAGCGCCATTTTTCAAAGCAGCCATCTCCTTGCTAGCTGGGTTGTTGGACAGTCATGGAGGGAAGAGAAGTCCCCTGCCTGACCTCACAGCTAGCCTTAGACTGCGCACAGGAAGCTGGGACAAAACTACTTTGTCACCCAGGGCAGTGGTTCTCAACCCTGTCCTCAAGTACCCTTAACAGGCCATGTTTTGGGAATTTCTTTTAGACAAAATAGCTGTCCAAAATACCAAGCCATTGACTCTGATTTAAAGCACCTGTGCAAGATAAAAGAAAACCTGCAAACATGGCCTGTTGGGGGTACTTGAGGACAGGGTTGAGAACCACTGACCTAGGGAACAGAATGCATTAATAGAAATTAGACTTCTTCTTTAAAGGGGAATATTCATAACACGAGCCCCCCTAATGAATCAGATTCTCATGTGTCGTGATTAGGACAATACCGTTGCCAAAACATGAACTAATTTCAAGGGACATTTTGCTGGCCGAAGCAGTATACCCAAATGCAGTCCTCTGAAAGTAGGGCACGAAAGTTCCATCATGACCGGTTCTATTTTAAATAGTGTTATTAAAAAAATGTCTTTTATATTAAATGCAGAAGGCCAAAATAATATGAATCAGCATCAAGAAATGCATGGCAAAAATAAAAATAAATCGAGGAATTTATTGCAGTCTGGGGACATTTCCAGGGGAAAATCTACAAAATCTGGAGGCTTCTTTAGAATTTAGATACTCCTCCTAAAACAAAGCAAACAAATAACAGCCAATATATTACAAAAAAAAAAAATAGTAGGAATTGGGTAGAGTGTTGCTAAATACAAACGCTGCCAGGGATGAGGCTCCAAAAGCTCAAACTGTCTCCGGCAATCAGACACTTGGCAAGTATAGACCTAGATTTCTAAGAAGGCAGAATATAAACTCTCTAACAACTAGAAAGACTTGGCTTCCTCATATCATGGCTGTGTCTCCAATCTTTGGTGAACTAGCAGTGTAGCTAAAGATTGGATCCACAGAATGGTTTCCTTGATGCGTATGAGTATCAGGGACCCTTTTAAACCTCACGACAGGCAATATATTTTTTCATTTCATAGATATGAGTTTGCTCCATGTTGGCCCAAGAAAGATTTGGCTTCCTCATACCAATGCTGCATCTCTACTCTTTAGTGATCTAGCAGTGTAGCTAAAGATTGGACCCACAGAATGGTTTCTCTCATGCCTATGGTTAACAGGGACCCGTTAAACCTCAAGACCGAAACGTCTTCTCTATTCTATAGACATGGGTTTGCAAAGTGTTGGCCCAGGAAAAACTTGGCTTCCTCGTACCAATGCTGCTTCTCCAGTCTTTAGTGAGCTACAAGTGCAACTAAAGGTTTGACCTACATCTGGGTTTCTCTCATGCCTATGGTTAACAGGGACCCATTAAACCTCAAGACTGGGAAACGTTTTCTCCATTTCACAGACATGGGTTTGCAAAGTCTTGGCCCAGGAAAGACTTGGCTTCCTCATACCAATGCTGCATCTCTAGTCTTTAGTGAGCTACAAGTGCAACTAAAGGTTTGACCTACATCTGTGTTTCTCTCATGCCTATGGTTAACAGGGACCCATTAAACCTCAAGACCTGAAACATCTTCTCCATTCTACAGACATGGGTTTGCAAAGTGTTGGCTCAGGAAAGACTTGGCTTCCTGTTACCAATGCTGCATCTCAGGTCTTTAGTGAGTTAGTAGTGCAACTAAAGGTTTGGCCTGCAGATTGGTTTCTCTCATGCGTATGGTTAAGAGGGACCCATTAAACCTCAAGACTGAAACGTCTTCTCTATTCTATATGAGTTACCAATGTCATGTCTCTAGTGAATTAACAGTGTAACTAAAGATTGGACCCACAGAATGGTTTCTCTGATGTGTATGGCTAACAGGGAAGCCTGAACCTCACAATAGGCAAACGTGTTCCTTTTCCATAGACATGAGTTTGTTCATTGTTGGCCCAGGAAAGACTTGGCATCCTCATACCAATGCTGTGTCTCTAGTCTTTAGTGAGCTAGCAGTGTAACTAAAGATTTGACCTACAAAATGACTTCTTTCATGTGTATGGTTAACAGGGCCCCTTTAAATCTCACGATCAGCAAACCTTTTCTCCATTCCATAGACATGAGTTTGCTATCTGCTGGCCCAAGAAACACTTGGCTTCCTCATACCAATGCCAGGTCATTCGTTTTTAGTGAATTAGCAGTAACTAAAGATTGGACCTGCAGAATGGTTGCTCTGATACATATGATTAACAGGGAACCCTTAAACCTTACAACAGGCAATCTTTTTCTCCATTCCATAGAAATTAGTTTGCTCAATGTTGGCCCAAGAAAGACTTGGCTTCCCGATACCAATTTTGTGTCTACTCTCTAATCTTTAGTGAGCCAGCAGTGTAACTAAAGATTGGACTCACAGAATGGTTTCCTTGATGCGTATGAGTATCAGGGACCCTTTTAAACCTCACGACAGGCAATCATTTTTTCATTTCATAGATATGAGTTTGCTCCACGTTGGCCCAAGAAAGATTTGGCTTCCTCATACCAGTGCTGCGTCCCTACTCTTTAGTGATCTAGCAGTGTAGCTAAAGATTGGACCCACATAATGGTTTCTCTCATGCCTATGGTTAACAGGGACCCGTTAAACCTCAAGACCAAAACGTCTTCTCTATTCTATAGACATGGGTTTGCAAAGTGTTGGCTGAGGAAAGACTTGGCTTCCTCATACCAATGCTGCATCTCCAGTCTTTAGTGAGCTACTAGTGCAACTAAAGGTTTGGCCTACAGAATGGTTTATCTCATGCCTATGGTTAACAGGGACCCTTTAAACCTCAAGACTGGGAAACGTTTTCTCCATTTCACAGACATGGGTTTGCAAAGTGTTGGCCCAGGAAACACTTGGCTTCCTTATACCAATGCTGCATCTCCAGTCTTTAGTGAGCTACTAGTGCAACTAAAGGTTTGACCTACAGCTGGGTTTCTCTCATGCCTATGGTTAACAGGGACCCTTTAAACCTCAAGACTGGGAAACGTTTTCTCCATTTCACAGACATGGGTTTGCAAAGTCTTGGCCCAGGAAAGACTTGACTTCCTCATACCAATGCTGCATCTCCAGTCTTTAGTGAGCTACAAGTGCAACTAAAGGTTTGACCTACATCTGGGTTTCTCTCATGCCTATGGTTAACAGGGACTCATTAAACCTCAAGACCGGAAACATCTTCTCCATTCTATAGACATGGGTTTGCAACGTGTTGGCTCAGGAAAGACTTGGCTTCCTCTTACCAATGCTGCATCTCAGGTCTTTAGTGAGTTAGTAGTGCAACTAAAGGTTTGGCCTGCAGAATGGTTTCTCTCATGCGTATGGTTAACAGGGACCCATTAAACCTCAAGACTGAAACCTCAAGACTGTCATGTCTCTAGTGAATTAACAGTGTAACTAAAGATTGGACCCACAGAATGGTTTCTCTGATGTGTATGGCTAACAGGGAAGCCTGAACCTCACAATAGGCAAACGTGTTCCTTATTCCATAGACATGAGTTTGCTCATTGTTGGCCCAGGAAAGACTTGGCATCCTCATACCAATGCTGTGTCTCTAGTCTTTAGCGAGCTAGCAGTGTAACTAAAGATTTGACCTACAAAATGGCTTCTTTCATGTGTATGGTTAACAGGGACCCTTTAAATCTCACGATCAGCAAACCTTTTCTCCATTCTTTAGACATGAATTTGCTATGTGTTGGCCCAAGAAACACTTGGCTTCCTCATACCAATGCCAGGTCATTCGTTTTTAGTGAATTAGCAGTAACTAAAGATTGGACCTACAGAATGGTTGCTCTGATATGTATGGTTAACAGGGAACCCTTAAAGTGGTAGTAAACCCTCCTATCATTTTCAGCCAAGGAAGCTGCCTTGGCCTCTGTTTAATCTACAACTGCCATGATGCTGCACATGTGATCAGCTATGACACCAGCCATTGGATGGTTTGACAGTTTGGTTTAGAGCACAATGCCGGAAATGTGACTGGTTTCTCCATTCGATAGAAATGAGTTTGCTCAATGTTGGCCCAAGGAAGACTTGGCTTCCCGATACCAATTTTGTGTCTACTCTCTAATCTTTAGTGAGCCAGCAGTGTAACTAAAGATTGGACCCACAGAAAGGTTTCTCTCATGTGTATGGGTAACAGGTACCCTTTAAACCTCAAGACCGGCAAAAGTTTTCTTCATTCCATAGACATGAGTTTGCTCCGTGTTGGCCCAAGCTCCTTGGTTTAGTTCTAATGATTTTCCTGATTAATGGTCTCCTTATAATACGTTAAGTCCCCTTCTAATAACAGCGCTGACTGAGAGATATTTAAATTATGACTCATCCAGCATAGCATTTCACTTTTTCACTCATTACCTACTAAATCATAATTCCCTCACAGTATTATTTAGCAAAGAAACATTTACACAGAGCGGGTCCAATACAGGAAAGTGTTCTTCTTCTCCATAGCAACAGCTAGGCTTTCAAAGTTTGCTTATTTGCTAAGGGAAACAAGATGACTTTTTTAAGCACAAGGCTAATAAAAAGAAAACGTATGATTTAAACCACGTATGAAGTTTTCTGAGAGGTTATAATATCCAGTATGGAAGGATTATCTCAAGGTAGCGCTTCCAAGGACTCGGCCACTCACCAGTTCTTTCTTTTAGGGCTTTCCTAAGCCACTTTTATTAACCACTTCACTATCGGGGCAATTTTTTATTTTTTTTGCACATATTTAAAAAAGTCACCAATTTTTTTTCCTACAAATTACTTTAACCCCGAGAAAATATATATTTTATGAAAGCAGATACCTTGGAGAATCAAATAATAGTAGTCGCAATTTTGTATGTGGCACAATAGTTGCGCAGCTATTTATCAAATGCAAATTTTCAGGGGAAAAAAATACATTAAAATAAATTTCAGTGCAAACACACACACAAGATTATACCCCATGTTTGGTAAAATATGAAAGACTGGGTTGCATTGAGTAAACACATACCAAACATGTCAATTCTTAAAATTGCTCGAGCCCATAGATTTGCGAAAAATTTCCATAGGCAATGGTTTAAAAGCTTTGTTATCAGTTTAGAGGTAACCGGTGATTTTTGGCTTTAGATGTAGTGCTGTCACTGTGATGTTCAAAGGATAAGTCACATGTGTGGCCCTATGCTGTGCTTTTTATATGGGGTGTGTATGGGGGTGAGGGGGGTGCTCTTTAACCACTTGAAGCCCGCACTACAGCTGAAAGATGGCTACAGCTCGGGCTTAAATTGTGGGGGCGGTGCACTCTGTGATCACAGAGTTATTGGGACTTGGCTGATCTTAGATCGGAGTAAAGGTCCGATCCCGGCCCTTTACCATGTGATCAGCTGTCAGCCAATGACAGCTGATCACATGATGTAAACAAAATCCGGTAATCTGCTTTTTTTTCCCCTAAAGCTAACAACGTGAGGAGAACACAACAAGCCGATTACCGGCTTTTGTAAACATCGGTCCCACACAGTGCTGCTAACCAGTGCCACCTACCAGTGCCCATCAGTACTGCTATCAGTGCCGCCTATCAGTGCAACCTCATCAATGCCTCCTGTTCAGTGCCCACCAGAGCTGCTTCATCAGTGCCCATCAGTGCCACCTAACAGAGGCCATCAGTGCTGCCTCATCAGTGCCACCTATCAGTGCCCACCAGTAGTGTTGAGCGAACCCGGACTGTAACGTTCGGGTCCGTACCGAACTTTCGGGTGTCCGTGGCACGGACCCGGACCCGGACATTTCAAAAATCGTTCGGGTT
>BLSH010017306.1:163648-174221 GCA_018402905.1 Glandirana rugosa | reverse complement strand
GTGTGAAGTTACATCCCTGCCCTGCGTATCTGCACCTCAGGTCCTGGTTCTTGAGAGGGGGAGATTGGAAGCCCTAGGCTGCCCACAGGAAGCGATTCCAACCCTGCTATGTGCAAGAAGAAGTAGTACCAATAAGGTTTACGAGCGCATTTGGTCAAGATTCTCGCAGTACATGGATGCCAGGTCTGCCTCGGTAGTCAGTCCGAGTGCCCCAGATATTATTGGTTTTATGCAGTCCGGCCTTGATCTTGGACTTTCGGTCAGCTCATTACGGGTCCAGGTCTCTGCAATTTCTGCCTTCACTGGCTGTTCCTGGTCCGGTAGTCAGCTTGTTCGCCAATTTTTCAAAGGGGCTATGAGGCTTAGGCCACAGAAGAAGGCAAGGTTCCCTAAGTGGGATCTTCCACTCGTTTTGGATTTCCTGTCAAACCTTAGCTCTGGTTCCAGTGGACGGCTGTCAGTCAAGGAGCTGACAAAGAAGACGGTTTTTCTGGTCGCAGTCACCTCGGCAAAACGAGTTTCTGAAATTAGAGACTTGGGTTCGGTGGAACCCTTCCTCACCTTTTTTCCTGACAGAGTGGTCCTAGTTCCCATGCTAGGGGCTAGGCTGAAGGTGTCTTCAGTTTTTCATGAGAACCAAGAGATTGTCCTCCCAACCTACAATTCAACAGATGGCATGGAAGTTCATCCTCTGGATGTGGGTCACACACTGAGGCAATACCTGGAGGCTACGGCTTCTTTCCGTAAATCAGAATACCTATTTGTTCTGATACAGGGGAAAAACAGACGAATGAGGGCCTTGACGAGATCAATATCATCTTGAATCGTTCAGACCATCCAATGGGCTTACAGGGCAAAGGGCTTGACTCCTCCAGAGGCAGTGATGGCCCATTCTACCCGAGGTATCGCGACATCGTGGGCAGCTTCGCGCCATGTGGCACCAGATGTGATTTGTAGGGTGGCTTCCTGGTCGTCCATAAACACGTTCATGTCCCACTATTGTGTTGAGCCGGCGGCTCTTTCCTCAGTTAATTTTGGTGCTTGTGTTTTGTCGGTGGACAATAATATTAATGAAATCTTTACTTTCCCAGCAATTCCCACCGTGTGTGTAGCGAGTTATTTCCCACACGTATGCTGCCATAGGAGTCTGTCAGGAAAACTGAAAATTTACTATCAGATACTTACCGTAATTTTCATTTCCTGATAGACTCCATGGCAGCAGGAGTCCCCTCCCCAAGGCTTGGAGTAGGCTATTTACAGAACACGTCAGCTGGGAAGGAGCAAAGATTTATGGGAGAGGGGTCCTATGGGGTAGTAGTGGAGACGGGGCCTTACCCACACGTATGCTGCCATGGAGTCTATCAGGAAAGGAAAATTACGGTAAGTATCTGATAGTAAATTTTCCGTTGTCTCTACCTCAGTGAATTCACCTAGAGATCGAATGGGTTGTGGTAAACTACCTAGAAATGCGATAACTGATTATATTGCCAAAGATCCATGTGCCTGTATCTTGTAGGGTCACATATTAATCGCATAGATTTCACATTAGAGTTTTAGATCACATGGTGAAGTTGAGGTGTGCCCTCTAAAAACCATGACCTGAACCTTTTATCGAAGGAATCAGGTGGAAAATAGGAATGTTGTAACAGAGGTATCAATGGTGAGTTATAATACCATAAATATCAGGAGTGCAAAGAGTCCCATATAGCCAAACTAGATGCTGTCAAGGCCAATGCTGAAGGTGCCAAGGCTCTATATGTACATGGGAATCACACAATGGCTGATAGATCAACTTCCGCCATAGTATGTGCCACCTACACCCAGAGCCTGAAGTCCCCCGCATATTTCCAATCTGTTATATGTGTTAGGACTGTTGCCTGGTAATATAACTTAAAGCTAGAAAGAGCTGGTCCTCTGGATCCTTTAGTGCGGTACAATATGTCCCCAGAAATGGTGGAACGCCAATCTTTCCATATGAAATGGGAAACCAAGTATTGAAGGGTAGAAAAAAACATGAGGTAACTCCAAAAGGAATCATTTGAAATATGAATAAAATCCATGGTAAGATATTAATTTTAGGGAGATAATTGTATATAAACGTATTTGATAGGCGAGCTGTTAGGTTACTTCCTAAATATTTAGAGCTCTAGGTTGCCAAGTGAATGGGAATGTTGAGCAAAGCATCATAGCTTCAGTTAAAGAAATAGAAATGTTGAGTATTTCGGATTTTAACATATTAATTTAAAAATTAGAGAGGGATTGAAATCTCCATAGGGAGGCCATTAGATTTCGAAGAGAAATTCTTAGTTGCTGAATGTAGAACAAGATATCATCTGCATATGCGGCTAACTTATGTTCTACTTGTTTAATTTTCATTCCGTGAATATCTGGATTATGCCTTATTGTTGAAAGGAAGGGTTCTAATGAAATAGCAAATAACAAAGGTGAAAGAGGACAGCCCTGTCGCGTACCATTGATAAGCGTAAATGGATCGCTAAGTGAGCCGTTTACCCGTATCCTTGTGGTCGGGGAAGCGTATAAAGCGAAGATGCTGTGAAAAATCGTAAGGGCCAAAACCCATAAACTTCAGTGTCCTTAAATAGTCCCAGTCCACCCTATCAAATGCTTTTTCAGCATCGGTAGAAAGTAACAGGGTGGGCTGGGACCACCTCTTGACATAGGAAATAATGGACAGGGTCTGTAGCGAGTTATCTCTTGCCTCACGACATGGAATAAAGCCTGTTTGATCTGCACTTATCTGCATGGGAGTAGCGGGAGTATTCTGTTAGCCAATATCGTAGACTAAAGTTTAATATCTACATTAAGTTAAGAGATAGGTCGGTAATCCCACAATACGTTAAATCTTTTCTTGGTTTTGGGAGAACAGAAATATATGCTGTTAATGATTCTGAATGAAATCCCACTGCTCCCGCTATAGATTTAGCACATAAAGTTAAATGTGGTATTAGTATGCACTGAAACCTTTTATAGTATGAGACAGTGTATCCACCTAGACCTGTTGCTTTACCCAAGGACATTGATTTTAAAACAGTATTAAATTCTTATTCTGAGAAATTTGTTTCTAACATTTTAATAGTGCTTGTAGGAAGTTTAGGTAACCCTGCCTTATTTAATTATTGTACAATTTTTTTACGTTTTTCCTCAGGGGAGGAATGTTGTATATTTTTGTACACAAACTAGTAGATGGGTGATATGCTTCAGGCTCAGTTAGGTTCTGTCTATGTTGAAAAACGCACGTAAAATTAGGCACTTCAAGAAAGAACTATATTCCAAGAGTTTGTGATGCCCATATAACGAGAAAAGAGGAAGACTAGGCTTGGAGGGTAGAGGGGTTTTTACTCCCTCAACCAGTACCAATAATACATGTTAGGTTGGTGGCTATGAGTTGGGATGCTTCACCACTTAGGTATCTTTCACAATGGGAGCTGCAGTCAGTGGCTCGTGCCGTGCATTATGCAGCCGCTTGCCCCCTTTTAGGCCAGTGATTACAGCATCTGACAGAATCTCACAGCCACACCCTCTTGTCCAAATTGTAAAAACCTGGTGCCAAAAATCCCCCACACTCTGCATCATACAACCAGTCATCAGCTTTCATAAGGTAAACAAGCAAATCCCCTTCAGCCATTTCCTGCTAGCACCTGTCCTCTGCTTCTTTCCCCAGTCTAAGTCCACCAACATTCTTCTGTACCACTGGATACCGGCCATCCTCCTTTCACACACAGTCTTTCCCCTACAGTTACTAACCACTAATAACTCTCCCTTCTCTTCCCCAGCACATTCAGCTATCACTTTATCACACTGACTTCTCTTTCCTCTCATTTGGCTGCAGAGTTTCTGCTCCTTTTCCAGTCTCCCCTGTCTTCCTGCCACCATCCAACTGAACATAACATTTAACATTGCCATATCTCCTATCTGCAAATGCAATGTTTCCCATGATTATCACTGCATTCCAATCACACCGTTCCACACTTCCATCCTCACACTTCTACCCACAACTGCTCTCCCATATCTCTTTCTGTTCATTTAATACTGCTGATTCCTTATGCTATATTCCACTCATATTGTCCCTGCTGCTCTCCCTTTACCCCATCTCACTTACACCACCATCTGCTGCTTGCCCTACCACCCTCCAATTTCATCACCTATCCCCCCACTTTAGCTCTACCCAGCCTCCCTACTCCTTGCTACCCCCCTCCTTCCCTCTTCCACCCCCCTTCCTTACTCCCCTTCTCAATGTTACTTCCAGTGTTTAAATATGCATACCACCTAATATATTCTAATACTTTCTTTATGGCATTACACCTCAACAGGCTTCATGCGCATTTCTTCTACAGAAACATAGGTACAACTGTACTGTGGAGCCTACCCATCTCTGTTAGAATTTACCAACAGGTTAGTCTTTCCATTAAATGTTTACTTCACACTCAGTATAATAGTCCTCAATTTGTACATTTATCTATCTCTATATATATAAGAAAGTTCACAGGACTGCTGCACAGAAAGATTTATTGAAGATAAAAATCACTTACAAATCGTCATGTGTATGAGGTACAGTTTCGGGCTATGGCAGATAACGCCCTTCTTCAGCCAAACACAGACAAAATACTAAACAGCATAGACAAACATATAGCCAGTCCAAGAGCATGGAACCAATTAATTAATTAGTTTAACATCAAACAGCCAACAATTTAACCATATGCTCTCTGAAATAAATAAGGTGTCAACCGATGGATCGCCATACACGGAGCAATCACAGATCTGCCTAAAATAGTACAAAACATATAAAAATATCAAAATATTTGTGAAAGAAGATATGTATATCAAAATACAATATTTCAGACTATCAAAATAAAGTAGAAAGCAACGATTACAACACAATTAGAATTAGAAAAAAAATAATTATCCTAATTCTAATAATTATTAGAAAAAAAAAGAGAGTGCAGTCACCAATGTGTTAGGCACACAGTACACATACACAGGATAGGTACAGCAGAGGTGGTGATGGTGGTGGTGGGGGGTGGCACTTCTATGCACTCACTCCTACCATCCCCCCTCCTCTCCTCACAGATAATTTCCATGCGGCTGTGTCCCCGTCCATCTGGGAGATGACAGGTCTCAGTGTGTAGAGCTATAAATCCTGAGGTAGAGGAGAGTATGGATGGGGGCAGCACTCTGAGACTACGTCATCCAAGGAGGAGAGAACGGTGCCAGATGCAGCCAGCCGATCGGCGGCTTGTCATTCCAGTAAAAACTGTGCTGTGGGGAGGGAGGGGGAGGAGCCGGAATGACATCACGCATAATCGATTACAGCTGTATACCACATTGATGCTGAATCGGAAAGGGCCGAATCAGGATGCGCCAATCATTTTCAACACCCCTAATATATATATATATATATATATATATATATATATATATATATATATATATATATATAATTAATTATCTACCTCTATGCAATACTCTACATACACTGACACAACAACTGTTTTTAGTATTTTTTAGTATTTTTATTTCATTTTATTTACTGTCATTTATGTAGTATTGATAATTTTATATTTAATGTATTATTTTCATATTAGATGCATCTACTCCTATGAATTGTTCTGCATACAGTTTTTTTTTTATATTTATGAATTTATATATACTGCTGGTATTTATGAATTGATTTATCATCTTATGTACACATAGATTATTATAGTTGTATAATAGTATCATTATCATTTGTATTTATAAGATGTTCATTTGTACTTTACACACATTGACATGAACACATAAACAGGCACTACAAGCCTATGTAATTTTATTATATCTGGTATATATATATGTATACATACAGTATATATATATATATATATATATATATATATATATATATATATATATATATATTCTTGCTCTTGTTCTGCTCAGTAGTCATTATTTTTAGCTCTAGCATAACACGTGTATAACAAATATGGACTATACATTGTCTATATCTGTGTTTGCATGTTAGCCCTGAAGAAGGGAGTGGCAATTCCTCCGAAATGCATTGGCTTTATCTGTACATGTTTTACTTTCAATAAATGAATATATTCTTCATTAAGGTGCTCCTTTCTCCTTACTCAAGCATCTGACTTCCTTAGGGGCTCCGGGTTGTCATTTTACAGAATGTCAATAGCCATAAAGGCAGGGCCGGGGCAAGGATTTTTGTCTACTTAGGTGAAGGTGCATTTTGGTGCCCCCCTTCCCATATCCTTCCGCCACCACCCCTCCACAATGCAACCCCCTTCTCCATATGGCATATGATTTATTTGCACATCAGAAGTCTTTCTTACATCAGAGTCTCCCTTACATCAAAGTCCCCAGATTCCCTCCTTACCTCAGAGTCTCCAGTTTTCCCCCTTACACCAGAGCCTCCCTTTCACATCAGAGTCCACAGATTTCCCCCTAAATCGAAGTTCCCAGCAAGTTTTCTGTACATTAGTGTCCCCCTTACATCAGAACTCCCCTGCACAGATTTTTCCCCAAATCAAAGTCCCCATAAGTCCCTTTTTGCAAAAGAGTTCCCCTGCATTCTTTCCTGCATTCTTTCCTTACAACTAAGGTTCCCAGAGCCTTCCTTACATCCGAGTTCCCATCTGCAGAGTTCCCTTTTATACTGTAAGGAGGAACCATAAGAGTACTTCTTTACACCAGAGTTTGCAGAGTCCCCCCTTATATCAGTGTCCTCCTCACTCTCCCCTTTCCTTACCTTAGGGTCCCCAGTCACACTTCCCTCTTACATCATTGTCCATTCCATGCATGCAGGCCATAGGTGACTGTGGGAAGGCAGGCTGTAAGGCACTGTGGGAGAGGGGACTGTAGGGCACTGTAGGATACTATGGGAAGGCAGGCTGTAGGGCACTGCAGGCTGCCTGGGGCTCAGGCAGACTGTTGGTCCATCCTCTGCCTCCCCCCGTCTTCTTCAAACTAATGGAAACAGGCAGCAAGCTCAATGCACGTCACATGCACCCTCCAGTACACTCCATGCTGCCTGAGTCAGGTGGAGCTCAGCTGTCTAATAATCCAACTTTTGAACTGTGCATATGCAGAACAGAGCTGGGGTGAAGCAGAAAAAATTACAGGAGCTCTTCTCCTGTCTACATAAGTGTGTACCACAATCACGTGCTATAGTGTGATAGATATTAAGAATAATTAACATATATTATGTACGTTCTAAAGTGCAAGTACAATAAATAATAAGTATAAAACATACACTATATTACCAAAATTTACATGCAGATGAACTTTAATGGCATCCCAATCTTAGTCCGTAGTCTTCAATATTGACTTGGCTCACCCTTTGCAGCTATAACAGCTTCAAATCTTCTGGGAAGGCTGTCCACAAAGTTTAGGAGTGTGTCTATGGGAATGTTGGACCATTCTTCCAGAAGCGCATTTGTGAGGTCAGGCACTGATGTTGGACAAGAAGGCCTGGCTCACAGTCTCCGGTATAATTCATCCCAAGAGTGTTCTTTCGGGTTGAGGTCAGGACTCTGTGCAGGCCAGTAAAGTTCATCCACCCCAAACTCGTTCATCCATGTCTTTATGGACCTTGCTTTGTGCACTGGTCCAAATCATTTGGTGGAGGGAGGATTATGGTGTGGGGTTATTTTTCAGGGGTTGGGCTTGGCCCCTTAGTTCCAGTGAAGGGAACTCTTATGGTGTCAGCATACCAAGACATTTTGGACTATTGCATGCTCCCAACTTTGTGGGAACAATTCAGGGATAGCCCCTTACTGTTCCAACATGACTGTGTACCAGCGCACAAAGCAAGGTCCAAAGCAAGAGTGGAGACTTCAAGCCAGGCCTTCTTGTCCACATCAGTGCCTGATCTCACAAATGCGCTTCTGGAAGAATGGTCAAACATTCCCATAGACACACGACTAAACCTTGTGGACAGCCTTTTAAGAAGAGTTGAAGCTGTTATAGCTGCAAAGAGTGGGCCAACTCAGTATTGAACTCTACGGACTAAGACTGGGATGCCATTAAAGTTCATGTGTGTGTAAAGGCAGGATCCGCTGTCTTCTGTCCTGAGAAGGACAACACCAGTATAAGCATGAGGGACCCATGACTTTAGCACCCGCCCCTCTCCTGGCACCCTAAGGCAGCCCCCTTAGTTGTGTTATGCTGGCACAGGCCCTGCATAAAGGAAGCAGATAACTGAAGAAATGTTAAGGGGGTGTTACAATGAGTTATATCAATTAGGAATACCCACCTTTCACCATGCCCATCTATCATTTTGGCACAGTGGCACAGTGTGTGTACAACATTTTAAAATCTATTCCTACCATGACTGGACAGTTTGATTGTGTTTGACCTAATGACCAAAGGTTTCCAGTCCCCTCATATAGTCGGGGATCTGAAGAACTTGCCACTGTACCTCTGTGTGATTTCTAGATAGAAAAGGCTCTCTTCTCCTATATCTTCATCCCACTGTAAACTAAAGATGATACGTGCTAGAGAGGGACCATAACGGTACCAATAAATAGTATAGAGATGTCAAAAATTGTATAAAATTGTCAAAAATTTATTATATAGCATAAATTAAGTTTCATATTCCAGAATATAACAATAAGCAAAGAAGACAATATAACGCTCTTCCTCGTGTTATCTCACCAACTCCACAAAAGCTGGGATGAGTGATAATTCTTTGACACAGGTTGCGTTTCACGGGGGATATAACCCATTTCTTCAGGAAACTTGACATCATCGAACACTAGAATAAATATTGACATGCATATCATTATCGGTCATCATTAGTTACTGGGCATATGACTCAATATAAATAGACACATACCTCAGCATTGATACAAAGCATCTACATGAAGTCTCAATGTGGTCCTAGCACAACGTAGCCACTGCCACCTACTGAAAGATGGGGCAATCCAAGCCACACTCCTAAAAATAGATGTGTTGCCATATATCACAATGTGGGATTGTCTGCAATAGATAATGACAAAAAAAAATATTAATCTAGCCAAAATTGTGTCCAATTTTATGCAGACTATGATAGATATAGTCAGGTCCATAAATATTGGGACATCAACACAATTCTAATCTTTTTGGCTCTATACACCACCACAATGGATTTGAAATGAAATGTGCAAGATGTGCTTTAACTGCAGATTTTCAGCTTTAATTTGAGGGTATTTACATCCAAATCAGGTGAACGGTGTAGGAATTACAACAGTTTGTATATGTGCCTCCCACTTTTTAAGGGACCAAAAGTAATGGGACAGATTAACAATCATAAATCAAACTTTCACATTTTAATACTTGGGTGCAAATTCTTTGCAGTCAATTACAGCCTGAAGTCTGGAATGCATAGACATCACCAGTCACTTGGTTTCATCCCTGGTGATGCTCTGCCAGGCCTCTACTGCAATTGTCTTCAGTTTGTGCTTGTTCTTGGGGCATTTGCCCTTCAGTTTTGTCTTCAGCAAGTGAAATGCATGCTCAATCGTATTCAGGTCAGGTGATTGACTTGGCCATTGCATAACATTCCACTTCTTTCCCTTAAAAAACTCTTTGGTTGCTTTCACAGTATGCTTCGGGGCATTGTCCATCGGTACTGTGAAGCTCCGTCCAATGAGTTCTGAAGCATTTGGCTGAATATGAGCAGATAATATTGCCCAAAACACTTCAGAATTCATCCTGCTGCTTTTGTCAGTAGTCACATAATCAATAAATACAAGAGAACCCGTTCCATTGGCAGCCATACATGCCCACACCATGACACAACCACTACCATGCTTCACTGATGAGGTGGTATGCTTTGGATCATGAGCAGTTCCTTTCCTTCTCTATACTCTTCTCTTCCCATCACTCTGGTACAAGTTGATCTTGGTCTCATCTGTCCATAGGATGTTGTTCCAGAACCGTGAAGGCTTTTTAGATGTTGTTTGGCAAACTCTAATCTGGCCTTCCTGTTTTTGAGGCTCACCAATGGTTTACATCTTGTGGTGAACCCACTGTATTCCCTCTGGTGAAGTCTTCTCTTGATTGTTGACTTTGACACACATACACCTACCTCCTGGAGAGTGTTCTTGATCTGGCCAACTGTTGTGAAGGGTGTTTTCTTCACCAGGGAAAGAATTCTTCGGTCATCCACCACAGTTGTTTTCCGTGGTCTTTTGGTGTTGCTGAGCTCACCGGTGTGTTCTTTCTTTTTAAGGATGTTCCAAACAGTTCATTTGGCCACACCTAATGTTTTTGCTATCTCTCTGATGGCTTTGTTTTGTTTTTTCCTGGCTTCTTAAGAAAGGGACCACTTCTTTTGTGGGAAGTGTTGTCAACCGGTCTAGTTCTTGTGAGAGGTCCTCCATCCACATACACACAGTTTCAGTTGTTAGTTCTCTTCTGAAGTGGTCTCCCTTATGTCACCCAAGTGGTGTTCTACATTTGGTAACCACTCGGAGTTTTTGTCCTTCCGGTCTAATCTCAAACGGTTTGTTGTAGATTTTTCGGAAGTGCCAAGACCTTGTTGTAGGATACCTGTCTACTCTGGTTCTAGTTGAACATGGTCTCA
>BLSH010017306.1:81354-91592 GCA_018402905.1 Glandirana rugosa | reverse complement strand
TAGCTGGTGTAGGAGAGGAACGTTGTCCTTGAAGTGGTTGTGGTGGTTGTGGTCGTCGTGGTCGTCGTGGTGCTGGTGCAGGGAATAAACTACGAGAGGAGTAAGACCTACGTTTACATGATACATCGTGATACATAATTATTATTTTTTTTTCTCATTATTTAATAATAATAAAAAAAAAAAAATTTGGTCGTTACATCTACGTGAAAAATAAAAACACGTTCTTTAGACCTCCTAGACTTAAATAAGAGAGAACTCTTCTCCTCTAATTCCCCCCTATACTAGTTGTACATGTTCATATTAAATAACTCAACACCAAGTTCACTATATGGACCACTTATATACTTGTACATGTTGATCATATCCCCCCTTAATCTCCTCTTCTCAAGAGAGAATAAATTCAGATCCTCCAGATTTCTTGCACAAAAATAAAAAGTGCATCTACATTGCTGGTTTAAAAAAAAAAAAATAATAATAATTTATTACTCTTTTTTTTTATTATTAATACATAGTGCTACATAGTACATTTGCATCCAGAATGAGGAGAGCATCAAATAAGGGACGTGGTCGTGGTGCTGCTGGTGCTGCTGGTGTTGGTGGTGTTGGTGAAGTTCCTGTTGCAAGGAGAGGATGTGGTCGATTTGTGACAGCTACACTCACAAGTGAAACACCTTCCTCAGGTGCGAGTAGCCGACAGAACCTTCAATGTTATATGGTAGGCCTGAATGCTGCTCAACGAATGGTGAGGCCAGAACAAGTACAGGTGCTAGTAGATTGGGTGGCTGACAATGCCTCCAGTTCCTTCACATTGTCTCCCACCCGGTCTCTTGATGAAAGCTCAGAGTTGGCACCTGAACCCCATGGCCATCTGTCTTTCACCTCAGCCCCTTGTAAATCAGCCAAGCAGTCTGAGCACCAAGCCATGCAGCAGTCTCTTATGCTTTTTGATGACTCTGCTGGTGTGCTTTCCGTGGGCCATCCACATAGCCCTGCCCCAGAAATGGAAGACATTGAGTGCAGCGATGCCCAACCACTTCTGTTTTAGGATGAGGACATCTAAATTCAAAGCACGAGCTGCAGAGGAATAAATACCTCAAAATCCAAGAAAGGTCTCGGCTTCCTCCTGCTTCCTCTTCTCCTGCTGCCTCGGCCTCTTCCTCCACCTCTACAGTGCCAGTGTCACCTGCCACCCAGCAAACAGATGATGTGACAGCAAAGCCACCATCTCCGCCACCGTCCCCAAGCATTTCCACACGGTCCCATGGAAGCTTACAGCTCTCCATCTCCCAAACACTGGAGAGAAAGAGGAAGTACCCCCCTACCCACCCGCATCCCTGGCCCTAAATGCCAGCATATAAAAATTCCTGGCCTTTGAAATGCTGTCATTCCGTCTGCTGGACACGGCAGTTTTAAAAACCTGATGGCGGTGGCTGTCCCACAGTTCCCAGCCGCAACTACTTTTCCAGGCGAGCCATCACTTCCTTGCACAAACAAGTCGGGGACAAGATCAAGTGTGCACTGCACAACGCCATCTGTGGCAAGGTCCACATAACCACTGATACGTAGACCAGTAAGCATTGGCAGGGACGCTATATCTCGCTAACTGCACACTGGGCAAATGTAGTGGCGGGTGGCCTGAGGCGGCTAGCCGTTTGGCGCATGTCCTTCCGCCACCGAGGATTGCAGAGCATTTCTCTTTGCCTCCTGTTGCCTCCTCCTCCGCTTCCTCCTCCTCTACCACCTCCTCATCCGCTCAGCGTAACACCTTCACTACCAAATCCAGGGGGAAACAACAGCAGGCTATTTTAAAGCTGATATGTTTGGGGGATAAACCCCACACTGCGCAGCAGTTGTGGACGGGCATTGAACAACAAACCGATGTGTGGTTGTTGCCACTGAGCCTCAAGCCCGGCCTGGTGGTGTGCGATAATGGGTAAAATCTCGTAGCAGCTCCAGTTTGACGCACATCCCTTGCCTGACGCATGTGCTGAATTTGGTGATGCAGAAATTTCTAAAAAAATACCCGGATATGAAGGAGCTGCTACAGAAAGTGCGGGCCATCTGTGCACGCTTTCGGCGTTCTCACCCTGCTGCTGCTCGCCTGTCGCTGCAGCGGAACTTCGGCCTTCCCACTCACAACCTCCTATGCGACATGCCCACAAGGTGGAACACCACCTTGCACATGCTGGAGAGACTGTGCGAGCAGTAGCAGGCAATAGTGGATTTTCAGCCGCAGCATGCACGGGTCAGTCGCTCTGCAGAACAGCACCACTACACCACCAACAAGTGGGCCTCCATGCGAGACCTGTGTACCATATTGCAGTGTTCCGAGTACTCCATCAACATGGCCAGTGCCGATGACACTGTTCTCAACGTTACTATTCCACTTCTATGTCTCCTTGAAAAAACACTTCGGGCGATGATGGAAGAGGATGTGGCACAGGAGGAAGAGGGGTCATTTCCACGGTTATCAGGCCAGTCATTCACAAGTGGCTCGGAGGGTGGGTTCCTGCACCTGCATAGGCCAGGTAAAAAATTTTCAAGCCAGCGCACAGTTCCGGAGGATAAGGAGGACGAGGATGATGAGGAGGAGGAGGAACTGTATTCACAGCAGGGTGGCACCCAACGCAGCTTGTGGGCATCACTGGAGCCTGGCTGGGGGATACGGAGGACACAGATGATACATCTCCCACAGAGCACAGCTTGTCTTTGCCTCTGGGCAGCCTGGCACACATGAGCGACTACATGCTGCAGTGCCTGCTCAATGACAGCAGAGTTGTCCACATTTTAACCCTGCTGGATCCCCGTTACAAGGACAACGTGCTGTCCTTTATTCCCTCACCGGAGCGTGATCGGAACGACGCACTGCTAAGGGCATTCCCAAATGACACCGGGGGCTCAGTGGAAGCACAAGGCGAAGGCAGAGGAGGAGGAAGAGTTCACCAATGCAGCTGTGGCACCGCCAGCACCTCAGAAGGCAGGGTTAGCATGGCCGAAATGTGGAAAAGCTTTGTCAGCAGCACGCCACAACAAACAGCACCACCAGCTGACAGGCAACATCTTAGCAGGAGGCAGCATTTCAGCAACATGGTGTAACATTATGTGTGCACACGCCTACACGTACTGACTGATGGGTCTGCCCCATTCAACTTCTGGGTCTCCAAATTGGGCACATGGCCTGAGCTTGCCCTTTATGCCTTGGAGGTGCTGTCCTGCCCTGCAGCCAGTGTATTATCTGAATGTGTGTTTAGCATGGCAGGGGGCGTTATCACAGACAAGCGCAGCCACCTGTCCACAGCCAATGTGGACAATCTAACCTTTATTAAAATGAACCAGGTATGGATCCCACAAGACTTGTCTGTACCTTGTGCAGAATAGACATTTAGACTAGCCTCACACAGCCATTGGTATACTTGTTTTTTTTTAAATATGTCTCAATATTTTGGGGGCTACCCCAATTAGAAAAAAAAACAAACAAACTTAAAACACTGTTGGCTACCTCCTCCTCCACCGCCACTTCCACCTACACCGCCACGGTCACCGCCTCCTCAACCTCCTACTCCACATCCACCTCCATCAACCTCCTCCACCTCTCCCTACATTTTTTATTTTTTTTTATGTGATTTTAAGTTATTTCCCTAGCCACATTTGTTTGCAGGGCACTTGTCCTACTCTTACCCCCAGTTTGCTTCCTTTTGCAGCCATCTAGCCCTTTCCAGGACTTTTTTACAGCCATTTTTGTGCCCAAAAGTTCGGGTCACCATTGACTTCAATGGGGTTCGGGGTCAAGTTCGGGTCAAGTTCAGTGCCGAACCCAAAGTTTTTCGCGAAGTTTGGCCGAACTCGCCGAACCCGAACATCCAGGTGTCCGCTCAACTCTAACTATAACACCCAGTTCTGCACATCTGCACAACATATTTACTTTCTGGTTTTCCATATTTTTTCACAATTTTTCTGTTTCAAATACCACTTTATGCATTGCCATACCTGTCTGAACAGTCCAGTCACTTGCTGATTTGCCACTATCCACATGCAGCTTAAACTGAACCTTACCCATAGCATCTTGATAAAAGATAATGCTCTTTAGAAAGGAAGATACACTTTAATTAATAATTAGTGTGTGCTGTAAATTGCCTCCAGCATTGTTCCTGTTTCTTTTTGAGGCTGCCATTTTGCTGAAGCCCAGAGCCCCTGAGCAGCGATAAATCTTTAGGAAATAAGCAGATTGGCCTATACATTTTTGGCTCAGTGCCGAAAATAGAAAGCAACTGAGCATGTGCAGGGCAGGGTAAGACGGGGTATTACTGGATTTTAAACAGTATAGACACGTTTTATAGAGATGGGATTGCAGATAATACTGGAGTGTCATGATGTGGCCTATGCAGCTTATGCATGTATTTGCAAATGTGTGCAAACTAAACCCTATTTTTAACGTGAACTGTTAGACAGGACAATTAGGTTTGTTGCAGGCTGGCTGATTTTACACACAGAGTGTCTGCAACAAGGATAGAAATCTCACTGAAACATTTATAAGGATACACTGTTGCTGAGATGCTGGTTTACCAGCGCAGTCAGACCTCCTTTATTTTGAAGTTTGAGAATCTGGTAAGCAGCTTGTGACTATTGGTGTCCACAAGTGGTGAAGAGTATGCTCATCTATGGGATAATTTGGGCTGCTGTACCTGCACATGATTTCCTTTGGTTATGGATTTTGCACTTAGCACTTTATTGTCATGTGGGACTTATAATTAAAGAGGTTGTAAAGGCAGAAGGTTTTTTTATCTTAATGCATTCTATGCATTAAGATAAAAAACCTTCTGTGTGTAGCAGCCCCCCCAGCACCCCCTAATACTTACCCTGAGCCCCTTCTCTCTCCAGCGATGTCCATGATCGCCTCAGCTGTCCAGGACACAACTCCTGAATGGCTGAGACACAGCAGTGGTGCCATTGGCTCCTGCAGCTGTCTCTTAAAGTCTGTCAGCCAATCAGGGGAGAGAGGGGGCAGGGCCAGGTTGGGACTCGAAGGAGGGAGGGGCCAGGAGAGCAGAAGAGGGACCCAAGAAGAGGAGGATCAGGGCTGCTTTGTGCAAATCCAACTGCACAGAGGAGGTAAGTATAACATGCTGTTTTTTTTTTTTTTTAAAGTGAGCCTTTACAATCACTTTAAGTTGTTTTCATGAGCACATATATGACTTTTTTTTAATCCTTATGCATTTTTTTTATGAATTTGAAGAATTTATCTAGTGTTAATTGCTTTATTGTTATGCACATGCACTTGTTATATATTGACAGTGCAACACAATTGAGATAACTATTATATATATTTCACATGTGGAAATATAGTGAGTGGGCTACCACTGAGATACTTATATTTGTTTATTCACTAGTGACACTTTAGTGTGCTGTGATGTATAAAAGTAAGACCATGTAACTAGACTCCCACTTCATTAAGGCCCATGCCCGCTTTCAGAAGGATCCCACTCCCTCCCATAAACAACTCTTAGATCAGGCAAAACTTGAATTAGACCTTTTTTTATCTGCGTCGGCTGATAAAACATTGAGACGCTCCAGGCATAAGTTCTATATGAAAAGCAACAAACCGGACACTGAAACAGAGGTGGCCATGGCCATCAAATCCCTACTTACAAACAAGAAACCAGGCCCAGACGGCTTCACCGCCACATATTTCAAACATTTTTCTGACTTACTAACACCTCTGTTGACACCAGCCCTCAACAGCATCTTAAAGGGAGCCAACTTCAGACCAGAATCCCTTTCCGCCATCGTCTCCATGCTGCCCAAACCCCACTCGGACAATACTAACTGGGCTAATTTCCGCCCAATTTCCCTACTAAATCTGGATATCAAAATCTTAGCCAAAATACTGGCCACTCGATTAAACCCAATCATAGGATCCTTGATCCATAAAGATCAAGTTGGGTTTATTCCCCTCAGACAGGCAGGTGACAATGTTAGGAGAGCTGTTATCCTAGCCCACATAGCAAAAAAGCGAAAAATTCCTACATACTTCCTGTCCTTAGACAATTCGTGTGCAGATTCATTTATGTCTCAGTAAATGGTTGTTCTGTCTGTGTAGACCATGTTGGGGAGGATGTGGGTGACCCATTTTAGAGTGGTCATCCTGTGGTAATTCTGGTACAATTCCCGATGATTGGAGTAGCTTCATTCCATTGTCGATGGTGGATATTGTGTGATGTGTACCGTTCCTGGTTATCACTAGGGTTGCAGGGTGGTGCCACTTGTATATCAGCTTGTGGTTATTGAGGGCTTTAGTTACCGTTTTGAGTTGTCTTCTCAATTGCAACGTGTGCTGGGATAGGTGTGGGTAAATTTGAATGCCTGTGAATGGCTCAAAGAGAGGTGCCATGCTTCTTGCTTTGGCAAGGATTTGTTCCTTGGCTTGGAAGTAATTAATTCTTAACAGGACGTCCCTGGGAACAGTATCATCTAAATGTCGTGGTTTAGGGATCCTGTGTATCCTGCCTATATAAGTTCTATTGGTGTGAGCTCTGGCAGAATGACAGAGAATACTTTGGGGGCATAGGCGTGTAGGTCTGAGGGAGGTATAGTTTCCGGGATCCCTCAAATTTTTAGGTTATTCCACTTCGAGCGGTCTTCAAGGTTTTTATCCACATGGTTTCCTCTTTCTGTTCTGTGTAGGCGTCGACTAAGCCATTTATCATGTCTGTACATTCCTCCATTTTGTTTTCTATGTAATGGACTCTATCGTCCATAACTTACATTTCTGCTGAAAATTTAAGGACTGCGGTAAAACTGGATGTGATTGAGTTTTGTAGGGAAAAGAGCATATCTTTCAGCATGGAGTCTGGGACGGGTTGTCCTGTAGTGGGGAAAGATGCTATAGATGGGTGAACCTGTGGCGGTGGGGAACTCGCATTCTCTGCCAAGTGATTGTTAGGGTCCATCCTCATCTCTGATTTAGCTGGGCTTTGTGATGATGGACTAGCACGTGGCCACTGGGTGGGGGAGGATGGTAGTAGTGCTGCATCTCCGTCTCCCAGATCTGCATCAGGGAGATCTGTATGATTTGAGCTGATTAGTCGTGTGGATATCAGTGCTCTCAAAGTCTTTTCTTCTATTGGGATCTGACCATTGAAAAAAGCTGTGAGTTTTTTGGGTCCCTCTCCTTTTTTCTTTTGCGGGACATTATGAACAGGTGGCTGTATTCACAGGTTGTACAGAAGGTTGTGGTTATTGTGTTTTCCTCCTATACTTGCTGTGAAATATCGATCAGGCCTTTCAGGGCTTTCGTTTCAGTGTGCCATTACATGTGAATTACTGACTGGGTGTTGAATCAGGTGCCCTATTGTGGGGGTTGTTGGAAATCTTGGTTGGGTTTAGTCCAACCTCAGTTGTCCTTTTGGCATCTGGTGGCTGGTGTCAGTATGGGGAAGTCAGCAGAGCACCTCAGAGCCCTGGGTGCCTGTCATTTTAATCTGCAGGTTCCAGATATGGCGGCTGCGGTAGGCCGTAGCAAGTTGTTGTTAGGCCACTGACAGATTTAGGGATTAAAACATTCAGTTGGGGTAGTCTTTATGGCTTGTCAGTGGGTTTATACCTTTTAATGGGGCCCATGGCTTGTAGATGGTTCACTGAGTGGAGTAATGAGCCTCTTTGCAGGGCAGCAGTGTAGGCCACAAGCCGCGGTTAAATTATGTCTGGACGGGCGTCTGTGGCATTCGTTTGTCGGCAGGAGGGGTAGCTGAGGTGATCAGGGGGGCTATGTGGGGCATTGGTAGTCTTACCCCGGTTATAGGCTGGATGATGTTTGTGTGCAGTGCCCTGGTTATCGGGGCTCCTCTTCCTCCCACCCTTGCTGGCTCCCTGCAGGTCTGTAGTTTATGGATGGCACCGTACAGGGAGGAGTGTGCGCCTTTACAGGCCGGCGGTGTAGGCCGCAAGCCGCGGCCTCGATTTTTGACCGGGCGTCTGCGACATTCGTTTACCTGCGGGAAAGGCAGCAGAGATGTTCTAAAGACAAGTGCAGGGGGTTGGTAGGCTCACCCGGGCTGCAGGCTGGTTGATTCCTTAGCAATTCGCTCAGTTGGAGCTCCTCTGCTTCACGTCTGCTCTCGCTCGCTGCAGACGACACCCCCCCGTACAAGCATTTTTTGAGGTAACCAGGTTCCCGTCGTTCTCAGTCGATTCAGGGCTGTGAGGTTTGGAGGCCTGTGGTGAGCCTTCCAGCACAATGTATCACTTCTTGAGTAGGGCTAGACCATTTGCGAAAGAGTCCACCATATGATCTTTACCTTCTTTGGTAATAATTAATTTGGTTGGGAACCAGCACTTATAGGTGATCTTGTGGTTCCTTAATGCTTTAGAAATGGTATTAAGGTTCCTGTATTTCCAAAGGGTAAATTGGGATAGGTCGGCAAAGAATTGCAAATCTTTGTATTGTGGGGGGAAAAGGTCTTTGTTACGAGATGCAGACGTTAGGCGTTCCTTCACATGGAAGAAATGGAGGCTCAATATAATGTCCCTGAGTGCATTGTCAGGAAGATGAGAGGGTTTAGGTAACCAGTGGATTCTGTCCACAGTGATGTCTAATTCTGTGAGATCAGGGAGTATAGATGTGAAAGGCTGTGCAGCATACTTGCACAGATCTGATTGCTGGACCGATTCAGGAACACCTCTGATTTTCAGATTATTCCTTCTAGAACGATCCTCTATGTCTCCAATCTTGGCTTTAACTGCCTCCATCTCATCCTCTTTGTTGCTATGGGCATCCACTAGGTCATTGATGGTAGTGGAAAATTCCCTCATCTTTATTTCAATGTGATCCATCCTGGATGTTACTACTTGCAGCCAAATGTGTGTACACATGAAAGCATGTCAGCATGCACTGAGCTTCTCAGGGAGACTAACATATCTTTTAGGGTTGTATCAAACACTGGCTGGTTGTTGGTGGGGAAAAGACCAATGGAGTCTGAGAGTTCCAATCCCCAGAATCTAGGCCCCCGCTCACCTCATGTCCAGTATCTGATCCATCCATCCATAAGGAATCACACTTTCTCTGGGCTCGCTGAGGTAGGAGTGTGGAGGGGAGAACGTGGGCTAATTGCTGGCAAGTTCCTTTTGGGTGGATTACTGCTGTGAAGCCTCTGGTGAGGTGTGCTGGATGTGGTAGCTGCGGAGGAGCCAACACCATTTTGATCAGGCCTGGGAGTGAAGAAGGCAGTCAGTTTCTGCAGCCTCTGGTTTTTCTTCCTTTTTCCTTGTCATGATCTGCTGGGTCCCTGGAGTAATGTTGTGGTGTTGGTGTGCCTGGGTCATGGCTCTGCAGCCTGTTTTGGATCCCTGATGCGGTTGGAGCTCTGCTCTCAGGCATCCATTCCGGTCCGAGGCAAGCTCTGCCCCCATTAAGGGATCATTAAATAACATTGTCAGCCTAGGACAGGAAATATGCAACCCTTAGGATCCTAAGATGAAAAAAAATACATCTAAAGACTAACAACATGCAATACATTAGGGTGGATTCACTAAAGGCAAACAGGATGTGCACTTTGCAAGTGCAGTTGCTCCAGAACTTAGTAAATCAAGGGAAACTCTGTTGACTTCCATCATCCAATCATGTGCTAGCAAAAATACTGTCTTTTTTAGTTTCCTTGAATGTGATTGGGTATCCTTTGCAAAGTTAAGCCTCACCTCATTTACTAAACTCTGGAGCAACTACACTTGCAAAGTGAACAGCCTATTTCCTTTAGTAAATCAACCCCGTTATTTTTATTTGGGGGTAAGGTGAAGATAAGATTTACAGTAAATTACAAAGTTGCTTGTATAGCAATGCTACTGCATGTGTTATGTTATTTTTTAACAAAAGTGTAGTTTCATTTAGGCTCAATGCTAGAGTTGAGCGAACCCGAACTGTAAAGTTCGGGTCCGTACCGAACTTTGGGGTGTCCGTGACCCGGACCTGAACCCGGACATTCGAAAGAAAGTTTGGGTTTGGGTTCTTGGTTTGGGTATTTGATCACGCATTTTGAATAGCTGCAGGGCAGCCAATCAACAAGCGTTTCTCTGGTTTGCCCTTAGAAGCCATCACAGCCATGCCTACTAATGGCATGGCTGTGATTGGCCAGTGCATCATGTGACCCAGCCTGTTTATAAGCTGGAGTCACGTCTTGCTGCATGTCACATGCTCTCTGGGTAGTGTAGGGAGAGGATGCTGCTGGTGCTGTGAGGGACAGATTGCA
>BLSH010017304.1:93273-115622 GCA_018402905.1 Glandirana rugosa | reverse complement strand
CCCTAATTTTAGGAGGACCCTAATGTAAGGGGCACCCTGATATAAGGGAGGACTCTGATATAGGGGGACTCTTTTGGGAACCCTGATATAAGGAAGGCTGTGATGTAAGGAGGACTCTGATGTAAAAGGGGGTACTGATGGGAACCCTGATGTAAGGGGTGATTGTGCTGGGGACTCTGATGTAAGGGGGACTCTCATGGGGACCTTGATATAAGGAAGGCTGTGATGTAAGGGGGACTCTGATGGGGAACCTGATTTAAAGAGGACTCTGGTGGGGACCCTGATTTTAGGAGGGATCTGATGTAAGAAGTGACTCTGCTGGGGACTCTGATGTAAGGGGGGGTTCTCATGGGGACCCTGATATAAGGGGGCTGTGATGTAAGGGGGACTCTGATGTAAAAGGGGGTACTGATGGGGACCCTGATGTAAGGGGGGGGGGTGTGCTGTAAGGGGGGACCCTGATTTTAGAAGGGCTCTGATTCAGGGAGGGACTCTTCTGGGGACTCTGATGTAAGGGGGACTTTCATGGGGACCTTGATATAAGGAAGGCTGTGATGTAAGGGGGACTCTGATTTAAAGAGGACTCTGGTGGGGACCCTGATTTTAGGAGGGATCTGATGTAAGTGGGACTCTCATGGGGACCCTGATATAAGGAGGCTCTGATGCATAGGGCAACACTGATATAAGGGGAGACTCTGATATTAGGAGGCTCTGATGGGCTCAATTTTATTGGCTTTGTTTTTTCTAAATCCTATCACGCTGATTTAAAAAAAAAAAAAAATCCTCCAAGTAAAACGTTTGGATTCATTTACATCGGAGTCATTGATTTATAAAACTCGTTTTTTTTTCGGCATGAGAATATTTTGTATGATAATTTTTGTATTTGTAGAAGGTCTGGAGCCGCCCCCTGCAATACGGCCGGAGTGACTCTGCTACTCCAGGGGTTGGGTGACGGATCCTGCGGTGTAAATATTTATGAGTCATCTCTTAACATACAAAGCACAATGTGTGAGATTGCTGGGAGAGACGACAAATGTGTGCAATCCCTTGCAGTGCAATGAATGCAGATTGTATGGAGCTCAGCCATCCGGGGAGGGGAACGCACGCCGTTTATTCGATCTTCATTATCCTATCATTCTACACTTCATTAGACGTGATGACATCACCTTCCAGAAGTATTTCCTCTTTCATTATTCACACATGGTGGAGTCAGCAAATCTGCATCTCCAGCATGAGAACTCACAGATCTGCACAGGGATCAGGAGACGTGATCGCTCTCGGATTGTTCCTGACAATCTTCTGCCCCTGCACGGCTCATTCAATAGGTAAGTCACCCCGATGGTTAGAATGAGGACAGAAGAACCTGAGGCCTCCATTCACCTCTACGGTCAGGAGGGCCACCTGGCTGGTAAATCTGTCCATACACTATACAATCTGATTGTACAATCATTTTTTTTTTTAGATCACCCATCAACTACAGCAGAGGTAGCAACCTGTGGCCCTCCAGCTGTTGCAAAACTACAAGTCCCATCATGCCTCTGGGAGTAATTGTACCCATCAGCCATGCAATGCCTCATGGGAAATGTAGTTCCACAACAGCTGGAGGGCCGCAGGTTGCCTACCCCTGAACTACAGTATGTAGTGCATGAGCCTGTGCCTGCTCTGATACATATTGATGGGATTGTTTAGGTTGACTAAAGCCTCGTACACACGGGACGCCGATCGTACGTACGATCATTGCAAATCGTATGTTGGCTGTTGTATCTAGCATACTGACTGCACTACACGATCGTACGACCACAGAAAGAACGTTCAGGTGCATGTAATTAGCATCGGGCTGTTCCTGACTTCTGAGCATGCGTGTTTTGCACAATACAACTTGTTGTACCAACTGCTCTGTACACACGATACAACGGTCGTATGAGAGCTTGTTGGTACGACCAAGTTTTCTAGTCTGCTCATACAACTCCCTTGTACGACCGTTGTATGTTCGACTGTTCTAATCGCGCATACGAACGATCGATATCGCATACAACGGTCGTATGAGTGCTTGTTGGTACGACCAAGTTTTCTAGTCTGCTCATACAACTCCCTTGTACGACCGTCGTATGTTCGACTGTTCTAATCGCGCATACGAACGATCGATATCGCATACAACGGTCGTTAGTACGACCTGTTGTATGCGATCGTCGTCCCGTGTGTACGAGGCTAAACTCTGCAGCCCAAGTTAAAAATGCTGCAGCTGCAAAGCAAAACATCGCTGCTGCACCATGTGTACAACACTGTCAGGTTGGGATGTTAGCATTTGGGTGGACAGCTGGAGAGCTGTAAAACCACAGCTCAGCCACTTGTTTTTAGGCCCCCCACCTTAGCAGAATTTTGTTGGAAGTTATCTTAAAATTTAAACCCACTTCCCCATATCGATTGCATGGGTTTTTGACTATAGATAGATTGTTCAAATCAGAAGAGATTTATCAGGAAAGAAAATGATTATTTATTGAAGTGTGTAGGGCCAATATTAAGCTGGCCTTATCCTAATCAATCTGTACAGTTGACCCTATGGTGGCCATGCACGCTGTGATAAATGGTTGATTTCTTTTCTGATCGATCTCTTCTGATCAGAATAATCAACAACCCATGCGATTGATATGCCACACACAGAGAAGTGGTTTTCAGTCGATAGTTAAGATAAGATCATAACTTGCGATTGCAAGTTATTGATCGTTTCTCTGTTTACACCATGTGATCTAATAATCTGATCGATCGGAATACGATCAGATTCATGAGCAAAGTATCTCAGTGCTGCCGATCGATGCAAAATGATTGATAATTTCTCACTCTTGCAAAGTCATAGGCTGGTGGTAAAAAGGAGATCTGGAAGGCCTCAATTCTATGGATGACCTGGCGTAGCTGCTGGGGGGATTCTTGCATAGTTGGGAAGATCCGCTATAGAAACCGGTCCATCCAGTTCAACCTGTGTGTGAGACTACTGCTTTTTATTTCCTTGTACATTGTGTTCACTAAAAACATGCCTAAAAGTTTTTTTTTTAAATACACGCACATGAACTTTAATGGCCTCCCAGTCTTAGTCCGTAGGGTTCAATACTGAGTTGGCCCACCCTTTGCAGCTATAACAGCTTCACCTCTTCTGGGAAGGCTGTCCACAAGGTTTAGGAGTGTCTATGGGAATGTTCGACCATTCTTCCAGAAGTGCATTTGTGAGGTCAGGCATTGATGTTGGATGAGAAGGCCTGGCTCACAGTCTCCATTCTAATTCATCCCAAAGGTGTTCTATAGGGTTGAGGTCAGGACTCTGTGCAGGCCAGTCAAGTTTCTCCACCCTAAACTCGCTTATCCATGTCTTTATGGACCTTGCTTTGTGCACTGGTCCAAATCATTTGGTGGAGGGGGGATTATGGTGTGGGGTTGTATTTCAGGGGTTGGGCTTGGCCCCTTAGTTCCAGTGAAGGGAACTCTTAAGGCGTCAGCATACCAAGACATTTTGAACAATTTCATGCTCCAAACTTTGTGGGAAGAGTTTGGGGATGGCCCCTTCCTGTTCCAACATGACTGCCCACCACTGCACAAAGCAAGGTCCATAAAGACACGGATGAGCGAGTTTGGAGTGGAGGAACTTGACTGGCCTGCACAGAGTCCTAACCTCAACCCGATAGAACACCTTTGGGATGAATTAGAGTGGAGACTGCGAGCCAGGCCTTCTCATCCACATCAGCGCCTGACCTCACAAATGCGCTTCTGGAAGAATGGTCAAACATTCCCATAGACACTCCTAAACCTTGTGGAAAGCCTTCCCAGAAGAGGTGAAGCTCTAATAGCTGCAAAGGGTGGAGCAACTCAATATTGAACTCCATGGACTAAGACTGGAATGACATTTAAGTTCATGTGTATGTAAAGTAAGGTGTCCCAATACTTTTGATAATATAGTGTATCAGCTGACACCACATAATTACTGCTCTAACAGTAACTGACCTCTGTGCGTTACTTACTCCTGATTTCTGTACTCTGTGCCTTACTTTCTCCTGACCTCTGTACTCTTCGTGTTTCATATTCCTGAACTCTGTGCGTTATTTACTCCCGGCCTGTGTACTCTGTGCCCCACTTACCCCTGACCTCTGTGCTTGTTGTGTTTCTTAATCCTGACCTCTTTGCATTACTTACTCCTGACCTCTGTACTCCGTACATTCTTTACTCCTGACCTCTGTGTGTTACCTACTTCTGACCTCTATACTTTGTGCTATACTTCTTCCTGACCTCTGTACTCTTTGGCTTTCTTACTCCTGACCTCTGTGCATTATTTTCTCCTGACCTCTGTGTGTGTTACATACTCCTGACCTCTGTACTATGTGCTTTACCTCTGTGCTTTGTCCTGACTTCTGTGCTCCTTGCGTTTCTTAATCCTGACCTCTGTGCATTACGTACTCCTGACCTCTGTACTCTGTACATTATTTACTCCTGACCTCTGTGCATTACTTTCTCCTGACTTCTGTGCCTTACTTTCTCCTGACCACTGTACTGTGTTTGTTACTTATTCCACCTTTATACACTTTGCCTTTCTTACTCCTGATTTCTGTACTCTGTGCCCTGCTTAGTCTTGACCTATGTACTCTGTATTTCTTACTCTTGACCTATGTGCATAATTTACTCTTGACCTCTGTACATTACTTACTGTTGACCACTGAGCATAACTTACTCCTGAACTCTGTATGCTATTTGCTCCTGACCTCTGCATGTTACTTACTCCTGAGTCCTGCTCTATGTCCCTTTTTTACTCCAGACCTCTGTACTCTTTGCATTTCTTACTCCTGACCTCTGTGCATTATTTACTTCCAACCTCTGTGAGTTATTTATTCCTGACCTCTGTTCTCTGTGCCTTACATACTCCTGACCTCGGTACTCTTTGGCATGGTCAGTAGGGTGTCCCTATATTTTATTTTCAAAATCTGGTAACTACGTTTATTGGGGGTGTGATGGAACATTCAGCACCCAGCTTGGGTGCTTCCGCCAAACAGTGCCTCCTGCTCTCCAAACCCTCCCGGCAGCCCGAGACCTAATACCAGCCCTTTTACCCCAAGCATCGTACACAGACTAGATGTTGAGGTAGAACCAAAGGAATGACTGTTTATTGAACAGAAATACACCACATGAACAATTTACCCAAAACATCACACAATGGTCAGATAATGAAGTAGAGTTGACACAAGACTAATCCCATCATGGAGGAACCTCCAAAAGTTACCCAAATTAGTCAACAGACAGGAAGAATAGGTGACTCAACTTAATTAACAATGGGAATGCAGACCTAGGAGGCACACAATGGGAGAGGTAAACTTAATAAACACCTTAAAGCGGAGGTCCGAGGGCTAAAAAAAAAAATAAAAGTCAGCAGCTACACATACAGTAGCTGCTGACTTTTAATATTAGGACACTTACCTGTCCTGGAGTCCAGCGATGTCGGCACCCGCCGCCGATCTTCGGATCGGGGGACGGGTGCAGCCGCCTCCATCGCGGGTAAGGGAACCCGGACGTGTAAGCAGTACAGCTTCACGCCGGGCACCTTACTGCGCATGCGCGAGCTCTGCCGCGCTCTGCTACTGGCCAGGTGGCCAGAAGCAGAGCGAGCAGGGAGGAGGGAGCCGGGCTGCTGACGTCAGCGGCCGCGTCCGCCGGCCAGAGCTCCCGGAAGTGTGGAAAAGGACACCTGTCTAAAGACAGGTGTCCTCTTCCCCCTCCCCCCTGAAAGGTGCCAAATGTGACACCTGAGGGGGGGAGGAATCCAACCAGCGGAAGTTCCACTTTAGGGTGGAACTCCGCTTTAATAAACAGACTATAGCAGGAGACCCCCAGCATCAGGTTGCTTGAGCTGATTATATTAACGTCTGCTCAGAATCTCAGTCTAAAGCAGTCAATGCTGGTTTGGGCATAGAGGCCCCAAATATGTATCTGGGTCCTCCAGTTGCCAGAATCTGTGTGTTTGGGGAGGCATGCACTTGAATTCAAAGTAAAATGGCTCCAACGGTCCCCCAGGCACACACCTCCCAAAAATAGACCCCCTCCTAACTACCAGGGCTCATAGCCGGGCAAGAGGCTAGCCTGTAGTCCTCTGCAAATGCCACTGTTCTGATTGAGTCTGTCACAGGGTGTGGGGAAAATAGCAGCATGTGAAGCACTCCACACTAAATGTTGGGTGTGGCCAAAATGTGCTAATAGTGGGAGGGGCTTAGAGGGGTATTGTTTAATAATACCTGAGCCTACTTTGCTCTGGGTCAAGAGTGCAGGCCCACGTGTGCCCTGAAAATCACCATCACAAACAAGGATAAAGCAGCAAATGATCCGCATCCCAACCTCCTGCAATGAAGTCTCCACAAGCTGAGATGAGAGGGGAGGGACTGGGAAGACCACCTAATATCGGCATGTGACATCATCAATAAGACGGGAGTAGACACACCCCTCCCTTCCCTCCTGCTCCAGGCCAATCACAGAAATGTTGCTCAGATGGCTTACCCTGCAACCACCCAGGCCAGGGATGATATTTTAACAAAGGACTAAATCAGGGTAGTTTTATCCTGGGGACAGCCCCATAAAATCATGGAATGTCTCCAGAAAACTGGAACGTCTGGTCACCCTACCTTAGAGCCATTTGGCCAAGGCAGAGACATCCCAGAACTACCCTGATTGGAGTATTACATGAGTACCAAGGGGCAGTTTTGTGTCATGGATTTGTATGTCATTTTATACACTTTGTTTTATTTTTTTTTAGAAATACCTATAGAGGGAATGAAATCGACCATGGAAGCTTGGCTGGGGCAGAATTTAACAATCCCGTGTGTTCTGGCTAAGGATGCTGACCAGACGCTGGATCTGAATATGTCCACTGTGAGTGTCCGCTGGAGCAAGATATTACCGAATGGAAGTGAGATGGCTGTATATAAATTCACAGGTCACAGTCATGTAGAGATAAGACCGGGGTCTGCTATAAACGAGAGCGAACTTAGAAGAGGAAACGCCAGCCTCACCTTACACCATGTACAGAAAAGTGATGGAGGGGAATACACCTGTACAATTTTTATCACTCCTAATAAAGCATCAGCTAAAATTAATGTGATGGTGTTAGGTAAGTGACATTTTAAATGCTTAATCCACACAAAGTACGGATACAAAGTAATATGGGAGCCGCCATGGCTGGCCTACTTCTGAAAATGCTAGTTTCTTGACATTCACAGTGACTTCTCGGTCAGTAATAATAAAAAAAAATGAATAAAGCCATTAGATCAGTGACAGCCAGTTAGCTAGCATTTTCAAAGGGAGGAATCAGCTATAGCAGCCTGAAGGGAGAATGGCTCAAAAGTCTATCCATTCCCCTTTATAGGAACCTTTGAAAATGATAACTTCACGGAGCTGGTGGATGTTAGAGACATTGCACTCCTCCACCTTCCGTTTGAGGATGCCCCACAGATGCTCAATAGGGTTTAGGTCTGGAGACATGCTTGACCAGTCCATCACCTTTACCCTCAGCTTCTTTAGTAAGGCAGTGGCCGTCTAGGAGGTGGGTTTGGGGGCATTATCATGTTGGGATACTGCCCTGTGGCCCAGTCTCTGAAGGGAGGGGATCATGCTCTGCTTCAGTATGTCACAGTACATGTTGGCATTCATGGTTCCCTCAATGAACTGTAGCTCTCCAGTGCCGGCAGCACTCATGCAGCCCCAGACCATGACACTCCCACCACCATGCTTGACTGTAAGCAAGACACACTTGTCTTTGTACTCCTCACCTGGTTGCCGCCACACACGCTTGACAGTATCTGAACCAATTAAGTTTATCTTGGCCTCATCAGACCACAGGACATGGTTCCAGTAATCCATGTCCTTAGTCTGCTTGTCTTCAGCAAACTGTTTGTGGGCTTTCTTGTGCATCATCTTTAGAAGAGGCTTCCTTCTGGGACGACAGCCATGCAGACCAATTTGATGCAGTGTGCGGCATATAGTCTGAGCACTGACAGGCTGACCCCCCACCCCTTCAACCTCTGCAGCAATGCTGGCAGCACTCATACGTCTATTTCCCAAAGACAACCTCTGGATATGACGCTGAGCACGGCACTCAACTTCTTTGGTCGACCATGGCAAGGCGCTGTTCTGAGTGGAATCTGTCCTGTTAAACTGCTGTATGGTCTTGGCCACCGTGCCGCAGCTACGTTTCAGGGTCTTGACAATCTTCTTATAGCCCAGGCCATCTTTATGTAGAGCAACAATTATTTTTTTTCAGATCCTCAGAAAGTTCTTTACCATGAGGTGCCATGTTGAACTTTCAGTGACCAGTATGAGAGAGTGAGAGCGATAACACCAAATTTAACACACCTGGTCCCTATTCACACCTGAGACCTTGTAACACTAACGAGTCCCATTACAACGGGGAGGCAAAATGGCTAATTGTGCCCAATTTGGACATTTTCACTCACGTTTGTTGCCAGTGGTTTAGACATTAATGGCTGTGTGTTGAGTTATTTTGAGGGGGCAGCAAATTTACACTGTTATACAAGCTGTACACTCACTACTTTACATTGTAGCAGAGTGTAATTTCATCAGTGTTGTCACATGAAAAGATATAATAACATATTTACAAAAATGTGAGGGGTGTACTTACTTTTGTGAGATACTGTATATGCTCTCCTTACCCCTGCACTCTGTGTCTTGTGCACTCCTGACCCCTGCTCTCTGTATCTTACGCACTTCCGACCCTTGAACTCTGTGTCTTACACACTCCTGACCCCTGCACTCTGTGCCTTACGCACTTCTGACCCTTGAACTCTGTCTTACTCACTCCTGACCCCTGGACTCTGTGTCTTACACACTCCTGATCCCTGCACTCTGTGTCTTATGGACTTCTGACCCTTGAACTCTGTCTTACTCACTCCTGACTCCTGAACTTTGTGTCTTATGCACTCCTGACCCCTGGACTCTGTGTCTTACACACTCCTGACTCCTGCTCTATGTGTCTTATGCACTCCTTACCCCTTCTCTCTTTGTCTTACGCACTCCTGAACCCTGTTCTCTGTGCATTACACACTCCTGGCCACTGCTCTCTGTCTTTTATGCACCCCTGCACTTTGTGCATTACTTACTCCTGACCCCTGCACACTGTAGGATATGCACTCCTGACCTCTGTACCTGGCTTCTGGGTGTAGCAAGATGGCTGTGGCTCTGAACAGCACTCTCAGCAAGGTAATGGTGACAGGAAGTGGAGGGGACGTGGCTACATGTTTCAGGGCTTTAGAACCACCCCTTTATCAAACCATAGGTGCTGTTTGAAGCCGCAGCCATCTTGCTACACCTGGAAACCAATGCTGCCTATGTTCCAGCCTTAAGCCTGACAGCTGTACCTATGGCAGCCTGAAGGGAGAATGGCCCCAAAGTCTATCTATTCCCCTTTAAAGGAACCTTTGAAAATACATAATGTATTTAAAATTAACATATTGGTAAAGCAGAGTGAGTGTCTTTGTCTTCAAAAAAAAAAAATAATGTGGTCAATTAAGCCTGCCCCAATTTGTTTGTTTATATAATCATTTATTTTTCTGAGTATAGATCTATATGCTCTCCTTACCCTTGCTCTCCGTGTTGCACACTCCAAACCCCTGCACTCTGTTTTACGCACTCCTGACCCCTGCTCTCTGTGTCTTACCCACTTCTGACCCCTGCACTCTGTGTCTTACACACGCCTGACCCCTGCACTCTGTGTCTTACGCACTTCTGACCCTTGAACTCTGTCTTACTCACCCCTGACCCCTGAACTCTGTGTCTTATGCACTCCTGACCCCTGGACTCTGTGCCTTACACACTCCTGTTCTATGTGTCTTACGCACTCCTGACCCCTTCTCTCTATGTCTTACGCACTCCTGAACCCTGTTCTCTGTGCATTATGCACTCCTGGCCACTGCTCTCTGTCTTTTAGGCACCCCTGCACTTTGTGCATTACTTACTCCTGTCCCTTGCACACTGTAGGATATGCACTCATGATCTCTGTTCCTGGTTTCTGGGTGTAGCAAGATGGCTGTGGCTCTGAACAGCACTCTCGGCAAGGTAATGGTGACAGGAAGTGGAGGGGACTTGGCTACATGTTTCAGGGCTTTAGAACCACCCCTTTATCAAACCATAGGTGCTGTTTGAAGCCACAGCCATCTTGCTACACCTGGAAACCAATGCTGTCTATGTTCCAGCCTTAAAGCAGAGTTCCACACTATTTTTGTTCATTAAAAGTCAGCAGCTACAAAAAGTGTAGCTGCTGACTTTTAATAAACAGTAACTTACCTGTCTCCTGGTCCAGCGATGGCTGCTCCCGAAGCCTTGCTCGTCTCCCCGCTCCTCCCGACGGCCCCGACATTCCTAGTGTGGGCACCCGGCCCGGCTTCACGGTCGAGCACCCACTGCGCATGCGCGAGTCGCGCTGCGCATTCCTAGTGGCCAGGCAATCTTTTTGGACCTGTGACGTGTCCCAGAAGATTGCCAGGAGGGAAGGGCCACCTAGGAGGAGAGGAGGAGTCACCTAGGCGGCCCCGAGGCAGAAGGTGGAAGAGGGACAGGAATTCCCTCTGAAACCTGGGGACACACTCCCCCCCCCCCCCCCCAAAAAAAAAAATTACATGCCAAATGTGGCATGTAAGGGGATGAGGAGTGCTTAAAGCGGAAGTTCCATTTTTGGGTGGAACTCCACTTTAGGCCTGACAGCTGTACCTATGGCAGCCTGAAGGGAGAATGGCCCAAAAGTCTATCTATTCCCCTTTAAAGGAACCTTTGAAAATACATAGGTATTTAAAATGAACATATCGGTAAAGCAGAGTGAGTGTCTTCAAAAAAAAATAATGTGGTCAATTAAGCCTGCCCCAATTTTTTTGTTTATTTAATCATTTATTTTTCTGAGTATAGATCTATATGCTCTCCTTACCCTTGCTCTCCGTGTTGTGCACTCCTAACCCCTGCACTCTGTTTTACGCACTCCTGACCCCTGCTCTCTGTGTCTTACGCACTTCTGATCCTTGAACTCTGTGTCTTACACACTCCTGACCCCTGCACTCTGTGTCTTACGCACTCCTGACCCCTGCTCTCTGTGTCTTACGCATGCCTGACCCCTGAACTCTGTGTCTTACGCACTCCTGACCCCTGAACTCTGTGTCTTACACACTTCTGATCCTTGAACTGTGTCTTATGCACTCTTGACCCTGCTCTCTGTGTTGTACACACTCTTGACCCCTGCACTCTGTGTATTACGCACTCCTGGCCACTGCTCTCTGTCTTTTAGGCACCCCTGCACTTTGTGCATTACTTACACTTGACCCCTGCACATTGTACAATATGCACTCCTGACCTCTGTACCTGGCTTCTGGGTGTAGCAAGATGGCTGTGGCTCCAAACAGCACCACTCTCAGCTAGGTGATGGTGACAGGAAGTGGAGGAGACGTGGCTACATATTTCAAGGCATTAGAACCGCCCCTTTATTAAACCATAGGTGCTGTTTGAAGCCGCAGCCATCTTGCTACACTCGGAAACCAATGTTGCCTATGTTCCAGCCTTAAGCCTGACAGCTGTACTTCCACCAAGAACTCTGCTTGAGCCAGCCACTTGCCTGCCAAGCTCTGCAGCCTCACAGTGATCCTATGGAAGTGCAGGGGTCAGGAGAGCATATTGCTGAATACAGGGGTCAGGAGAGCATATTGCTCAGAGTGCAGGGGTCAGGAGTGCATATTAAATAGAGTGCAGGGGTCAGGAGTGCATATTAAATAGAGTGCAGGGGTCAAGGGTGCATATTAGACATAGTTACATAATTAGTCAGGTTGAAAAAAGTCCATCTAGAAACATAGAAACATAGAAAAGTGACGGCAGAAAAAGACTGAGTAGTCCATCGAGTCTGACCCTTTTTATTTATTTATTTATTTTTAATTTTATTTTTTTTTTTATACATTTTTTTTTTACATTAACCTTGTTGTCTGACTATAGATTTATGTTTATCCCAAGCATGTTTGAAGCCATTTACTGTTGACTGTCTCACAACCTCTGTTGGTAGTTTATTCCAATCATCAACCACCCTTTCAGTAAAATAATACTTTCTAAGATTAGTTTTGAACTTCCCCCCAGTTAGTTTGAGGTCCCTGTGTTCTTGATTTTGGTTTCATATTGAAAAGACTGCCCTCCTGAACCTTATTCACCCCCTTGATGTATTTAAAGGTTTCAATCCCCTCTCCCTTCTTTCCTCCAGACTGTACATATTAAGTTCCTGAAGTCGCTCTTGATATGTTTTATCCCCCAGACCTATCACCATTTTTGTTACCCGTCTCTGAACTCGTTCTGTCTTATCAATATCTTTTTGTAAGTGAGGTCTCCAGAACTGGACACAATATTCTAAGTGAGGTCTCACTAAAGATCTATATAGAGGAATCAGAACCTCCTTCCTCCTGCTGGTGATCCCTCTACTGATACATCCCAGAATTCTGTTTGCTTTTCCCACTGCCTGGTTACACTGTTTGCTCATTTTGCAATCATCTGAAATAAGCACCCCCAAATCTTTTTCTTCTGTAGTGCTGGCCAACACTGTGCCCCCAATGCTGTACTCTCTAAGCAGATTATTTTTCCCTAGATGCATTATTTTACATTTAGAAATATTGAACTGCAGTCTCCACTGCTTTGACCAATCTTCCAGCAATGCCAAATCCATGTTCCATGTTACAGACCCCTCCAGGGATATCAACCCTACTACACACCTTTGTATCATCAGCAAAGAGACATACATTGCCCAGCAAACCTTTAGTTATATCACTTACATATAGGTTGAATAGAACAGGACCCAGTACAGAGCCTTGTGGTACCCCACTAGTGACTGCTCTCTGCTCTGAGTGAACCCCATTTACAACCACACTCTGGGATCCTTTAGCCAACTGCATATCCACTGAACCACCCAAGGGTTAAGTCCCAGCTTGTACAACTTTTGTATCAGATCATCTAGTTCAACAAAAAAAAAAAAAAATTAATAGAAAAATTATATATAACCGTACAATCCCATATACAATCCTTCACCCACAGTTTATCCAGAGGAAGGCAAAAAACCCCAGCAAAACCAATGATTCAATTTGCTATAGCGGGGGGAAAAAACTCCTTCCTGATCCCCCGGGAGGCAATCGGATTCACCCTGGATCAACTTTACCTAAAAATCTTAGTACCCAGTTATATTATTTACATTAAGGAAAGAATCCAGGCCTTTTTTAAAGCAAGCTACCGTCCTGGACAAAACCACCTCTGGAGGGAGTCTATTCCACATTTTCACAGCTCTAACTGTGAAGAAACCTTTCCGTATTTGGAGATTAAATCTTTTTTCCTCTAGACGTAAAGAGTGCCCCCTTGTCCTCTGTGATGGCCTTATAGTGAATAACTCAACACCAAGTTCACTTATGTATTTGTGCATGGTGATCATATCCCCCCTTAATAAATTCAGTTCCTCCAATCTTTCCTCATAGCTGAGCTCCTCCATGCCTCTTATCAGTTTGGTTGCCCTTCTCTGCACTTTCTCCAGCTCCCCAATATCCTTTTTGAGAATTGGTGCCCAAAACTGAACTGCATATCCCAGATGAGGTCTTACTAATGATTTGTACAGGGGGGCAAAATGATGTCTCTGTCTCTGGAATCCATACCTCTCTTAATACAAGAAAGGATTTTGCTTGCTTTGGAAACCGCAGCTTGGCATTGCATGCCATTATTAAGCTTATGATTTATTTTATTTATTTATTTATTTCAGGTACTTATATAGCGCTGTCAATTTATGCAGCGCTTTACACACATATATTGTACATCTACCAAAACCCCCAGATCCTTCTCCACTATGGATTCCCCCAGTTGTACTCCCCCTAGTATGTACGATGCATGCATATTCTTAACCCCCAAATGCATAACTTTACATTTATCAACATTAAACCTCATTTGCCACATAGTCGCCCAATTAGACAGTGCGTTGAGGTTGGTTTGTAAGTTGGAGACATCCTGCAAGGAAGTTATTCCACTGCATAGCTTGGTGTCATCTGCAAACACTGAAATTGTACTTTTAATCCCAGACCCTATATCATTTATAAATATATTAAGAAGTAAGGGTCCCAACACTGAACCTTGGGGTGTACCACTGATAACCTTAGACCATTCAGAATAAGAATCATTAACCACTACTCTCTGAATTCGGACTTTTAGCCACTTTTCTATCCATTTACAAACTGATCTTTCCAAGTCTGTAGACTTTACCTTACACATTAGCCGTGTGTGGGGAACGGTGTCACAAACGCTTTAGCAAAGTCCAAGTATACCACATCCACAGCCACCCCTCTGTTCAAGTATACCACATCCACAGCCACCCCTCTGTTCAAGTATATCACGTCCACAGCCACCCCTCTGTCCAAGTATACCACGTCCACAGCCGCCCCTCTGTCCAAGTATACCACGTCCACAGCCACCCCTCTGTCCAAGTATACCACATCCACAGCCACCCCTCTGTCCAAGTATACCACGTCCACAGCCACCCCTCTGTCCAAGTATACCACGTCCACAGCCACCCCTCTGTCCAAGTATACCATGTCCACAGCCACCCCTCTGTCCAAGTATACCACGTCCACAGCCACCCCTCTGTCCAAGTATACCACGTCCACAGCCACCCCTCTGTCCAAGTATATCATGTTCACAGCCATCCCTCTGTCCTATTATACCATATCCACAGTCACCCCTCAGTCCTAGTATACCACGTCCACAGCCACCCCTCTGTCCAAGGACATCACGTCCACAGACACCCCTCAGTCCAAGTATACCACGTCCACAGCCGCCCCTCTGTCCTAGTATACCACGTCCACAGCCACCCCTCTGTCCATGTATACCATGTCCACAGCCACCCCTCTGTCCAAGTATACCATGTCACAGCCACCCCTCTGTCCAAGTATACCATGTCCACAGTCACCCCTCTGCCCAAGTATACCACGTCCACAGTCACCCTTCTGTCCTAGAATACCACGTCCACAGTCAACCTCTGTCCAAGTATACCACATACTCAGTAACCACTCTGTCCAAGTACACCACGTCCACAGCCACTCCTCTGTCCTAGTATACCACATCCACCCGTCTGTCCAAGGTTTTACTTACCTCCTCATAAAAAGAAATCCAGTTTGTTTGACAACTTCTGTCTTTCATGAATCCATGCTGACTGTTGCTTAACCCCTTCAACACCGCGCACAGTATATTTACTGCTGCAGTGTGGATGTGTACCGCGAATCGCCGTAAATAGGCGCTGATTTGCGGAGTGGCAGCTAGGGGGTGCGAGCACACCACCGGCGGCGCGCGCTCATGCCCGCCACACTCCGGAGGAGTGTGCCCTCGGCTTGGGCGGACCCGATGTCCGCCAGCGAGCTGCGATCAGCTACTAGAGCAGAAGAACGGGGAACCGCCGATGTAAACACGGCGGTTCCCCACTCTGTCAGTGGGGACATAGGAGATCTACTGATTCCTGTCACTGGGATCAGTTAAATCTCTTATGCCCATAACCGCTCAGCCCCCTCACAGTTAGAACACACCTAGGGAACACAGTTAACCCCTAGATCTCCCCCTGCAAGTTAACCCCTTCGCTGCCAATGACATTTATAGAGTAATCAGTGGACATTTAAATTTCTGATCGCTGTATAAATGTCATTGGTCCCAAAAAAGTGTCAAAAATGTCCGACATGTCCGTCCCAATATCGCAGTCCCGATAAAAATAGCATATCGCCGCCATTACTAGTAAAAAAATTTTAAAAATAAAAACCCCAGAAATGAATTCTCATCATCCGTAAACACTGCAACTTTTGCGCAAGCCAAACAATAAACGCTGATTGCGATTTTTTTTTTTTTACCAAAAATATGAGGAAAAGTATAAATCCGCCAAAACCGATGAAAAAAATGTTTTTTGATTTTTTTTTTTGGATTTGTATTTTAACAAAAAGTGAGAAAAACTGTTTTTTTTGCAAAATTGTCGCTCTTTTTTTGTTTATAGCGATGATCAGAAATGACGCAGAGGGGATCAAATACCACCAAAAGAAAGCTCTATTTGTAGGAAAAAAAGGACACAAATTTAGTTTGGGTACAACGCCGCACGACCGCGCAATTGTCAGTTAAAGCGGCGCAGTGCCGAGTCCAAAAAGTGCTCTGGTCCTAACCTGGGAAATCCTTCCGGGGGTGAAGTGGTTAAAACATTTTTTTCCAACAAGAACTCATCTATGTGGTCTTTTATTAAACTCTCCAGTATCTTCCCAGCTATAGAAGTTAAACTAACAGATCTATAGTTACTTGGTAAAGACTTTGATCCCTTTTTAAATATGGGCACCACATTGGCCCTACGCCAATCCAGTGGTACTATTCCTGTCATTAAGGAGTCCCTAAAAATTAGATACAATGGCTTTGAAATGACAGAACTCAATTCCTTTAGGATCCGTGGGTGGATGCCACCTGGTTCCGGTGCTTTATCTACCTTTATTCTGTCTAAATACTTCTGGACCATTTCACTTTTGAGCCATTGTGGATCATTTGTGGCTGTGTCACTACCACCCCCATTATGGACATGAGCTCCCCCATGCTCCTTTGTATACACAGAGCTGAAGAATGTATTTAATAAGTTTGCCTTCTTTTTGTCCTCAGTCACCCAAATTATTTTGTAAAGGGCCTACATGCTCAGATCTGATCTTTTTACTATTAATATATTTGAAGAATTTTTGGGGTCTTGCCCTATCTTTTTCAATCTGTCATTCGTTTTGAATTTTTGTGTTCCTTTTTACATATTCTGTTATATTCTTTGTAACATTTAAAAGATGATAGTGTTCCTTAATTTTTATATTTTTTAAATGCTCTTTTCTTATCATTTATAACTTTTTAACTTTGGCCGTGAGCCACATAGGTTTTATTTTTAGCCTTTTAAACGTATTGCCCATGGGAATATACTTTGCAGTGAGTTCGCATACAGTCTTTTTGAAAATTCCCATTTCTGTTCTGTGTTCATCGATGCTAATATTCCCTCCCAGTCTAAGTCCTGGAGAGCAGCCCTCATCTTTGTAAAATTTGCTCTCTTAAAATTAAGTGTTTTTATCTTTCCCGTGTGTGTTTGTTGCTTGCAGCTTACATTAAATGAAGTCATGTTATGGTCACTGTTACCCAGATGTTCTTTTATATGAATATTGGTAATACGCTCTGCATGGTTTGAGATTACCAGGTCCAGCAAAGCATCATTCCTAGTTGGGGCCTCAATAAACTGGACCATAAAATTGTCCTGTAATAGGTGTATAAATTTTTGCCCTTTAGCTGTCCCAGCGGTGCCATTACTCCAGATAATTTCCGGGTAGTTAAAATCCCCCATTATTATCACTGTCCCAGCCCTTGCAGCTCTTTCCATTTGTTCAAAGAGGAGAGTCTCCACTTCCTCTTTAACACTGGGAGGTCTATAACAAACTCCAATGATAACCTTTGTAGTGCGCACACCCATATGCAGATCTACCCATAATGCTTCATAATGCGTCATAATGCTTGACCCCTACACAAAGTGCAGGGGTCAGGGGTGCATATTACATAGAGTGCAGAGGGTGCATTTTAAATAGAGGGCAGGGGTCAGGAGAGCATATTGCTCAGAATGCAGAGGTCAGGAGTGCATATTACAGAGTGCAGGGGTCAGGAAGGCATATTGTGCAGAGTGCAGGGGTCAGGGGTGCATATTACATAGAGTGCAGAGGGTGCATTTTAAATAGAGGGCAGGGGTCAGGAGAGCATATTGCTCAGAATGCAGGGGTCAGGAGTGCATATTACAGAGTGCAGGGGTCAGGAAGGCATATTGTGCAGAGTGCAGGGGTCAGGGGTGCATATTACATAGAGTGCAGAGGGTGCATTTTAAATAGAGGGCAGGGGTCAGGAGAGCATATTGCTCAGAATGCAGGGGTCAGGATTGCATATTACAGAGTGCAGGGGTCAGGAAGGCATATTGTGCAGAGTGCAGGGGTTAGGGGTGCATATTAACCACTTGCCACCCGCCCACCGTCAAATGACGTAGGGACGGTCGGCTCTCGTTCTGGGTGAATGTCATATGACAGCGCACCGAAACGGCCGCTCCTGCTAGGACACAACGCGACCCTGATCTCTGTAAAGACCTGATGACGCGGCTCTTTAACCATGTGATCAGCTGTGTCCAATCACAGCCAGTCACATGTAAATACAGGAAGTGCCAGTAATCGGCTCTCATCGAGAGAAAACGGAGTTGGCAGCGCAAACACGGGAGTGAGGGTTGGGGGAGCCCGGACAGATTGAGGCTGCGGGCTCTTGGGGGGGGGGGGACCCTCGGTAACACCTGGTGGTTGGGCAGGTTGAGGGATGTCAAGTGACCTGGAGGAACTGAAGGCAATGTTCAACAAGTCTATATGTACAAAGGTATGTACACAAGTCCGTGCGTACAAAATTCCTGGTATAGTCTATTGCTGGGATGGTGGAAATCACTGTGACACTGGTAGGCTGCACCACTAAGAAGTAACCAGACTCCTGTGGGTAACAAAGAACAAGAAAGGTGCGCCTCTAAGTGCAGTAGTGTATAAAAGAAATTTATTAAACAAGATCGGCTCTCATCGCCTTACATTGAGAGATTATGAGCCGATCAGGGCATCTCCTCGCAGGGAACCTCAGAACAGGTAATCAGGGCACTGATCATCAGTGCCCTGATTACAAAAAAGTGCGTGCCCACCAGTGCCAGCAATCCATGCCCACCAGTGCCAGCAATCAGTGCCCATCAATGCCAGCAATCAATGCCCACCAGTGTCAGTAATCAGTGCCAATTAGTGCCGCCTATCCGTGCTGCCTATCGGTGCCCACCAGTGCCGCCTATCAGTGCCCACCAGTGCCCTGTATCAATGCCTATCAGTGCTCATCAGTGCCACATGTCTGTGCTACCTATCAGTGCCCATAAGTGTGGTATATTAATGCCTCCTCATCACTGCCGCCTCATCAGTGCCCATAAGTGCCATCTCATAAGTGCCCATCAGTGCAGCCTATCAGTGCCCATCAGTGCAGCCTCATCAATGCACATTGGCGAAGGAGAAACATTACTTGTTTACAAAATTTACTGACAGAAACTAAAACTATTTTTTTCTTCAAAATTTTTGTAAAAAATAAAAAACCCAGCGATGATCAAATATCACCAAATGAAAGCTCTCTTTAAGCGCTGAAAGCTGAAAAATAGCCCGGGCAGGAAGGGGGTGAAAGTGCCCGGTATTGAAGTGGTTAAACAGAGAGCAGGGGTCAGAAGTACATATTGCAGAGTGCAGGGGTCAGGAGTGCATAATACACAGAGCGCAGGGGTCAGGAGTGCGTATTACACAGAGCGGAGGGGTCAGGAGTGCATATTACACAGAGCGCAGCGGTCAGGAGTGCATATTGCAGAGAGTGCAGGGGTCAAAAGTGCATATTGCAAAGAGTGCAGAGGTCAGGAGTGCATATTACACAGAGCGCAGGGGTCAGGAGTGCATATTACACAGAGCGCAGGGGTCAGGAGTGCATATTACACAGAGCGCAGGGGTCAGGAGTTCATATTACACAGAGCGCAGGGGTCAGGAGTTCATATTGCAGAGAGCGCAGGGGTCAGAAATGCATATTGCAAAGAGTGCAGGGGTCAGGAGTGCATATTACACAGAACGCAGGGGTCAGGAGTGCATATTACACAGAGCGCAGGGGTCAGGAGTGCATATTACACAGAGCGCAGGGGTCAGCAGTTTTAAGCAGAGAGTGCGGCACCCTGCAGCACAAAAATTGCTGGACAGCCAGAGCACCCAGTGGGGACCACGCACATCCCTCTCCACTCTATACAAAACTACAAAACAAAGTTTTGCCTTTACTTATACTTTTAGGTCTACAAAATTCTTATGAAAAGGTAGCTTTAATTACAGATATTTTGACTATTTCAGCGAAGCCGCACATCACTCTCTCCACAACTGAACTTACCCTTGAACCCGGAAGGAAGGATTCTGTTAATTGTGAAGTCAGCAAGTTCTACCCGAAAGCGGTGAATATCCAATGGGGGAAGCACAATAAGAGTTCTGGTACCTGGTCTTTATTGGACAAGCCGACTTATCGAACTGAGCCAGAGGAGAACAGCGATGGGACCTTCAACATGAGCAGCCAGCTGGTGGTGGAGGCCTCCAGTCCGGAGGAGAATGGAGATGTGTATTCTTGTGTTGTCACCCATGGGTCCTTCAGCCAGGACCCGAATGTCAGTTTTACTCTGACAGTAAAAGGTAAGCTGAACCCCAGGATAATCAAATATCATCTGTGCAGTAATCCAGTGTGAGACTTTTCCTTCCTGTAATAAAGACCGCTCACTACTGCTCTCTCTGCTTGTGCAGGGTGACTGGTCTTGTCTCCGCCCCTTCCTGTCATTTTCTTCAGGCAGCCTGTAGAGGGTGGAGCCTGCTGGGCCCCTCCCACAGCTCTGTTCTCTGCACATGTACAGCACAGTAATGAAGTCATTGCTACTTTTTCAAATAATAATAATTGGGTTTCAAGGGCATTTGGTGGGCACAAAGAGGATTTGTAGTCTTTGTGGTTATTGAGGAATATATTTAACCACTTTAGCTCTGAGCCAATTGCTAGAAAATTACTTAGAATCCTCAAACATTATATATATATTTTTTTTAAGCAGAGACCCTAGAAAATAAAATAATGGATGTTACAATTTTTTACGTCACACATGATTTGCACAGCAGATTTTGAAACTCATTTTTTTGGGAAAAATGTTCACTTTGGTGAATTTTAATGCACAAGAGCACAACATAATACCCAATTGTTTGGTCAAATATAAAAGCTGAGGTTATACCGAGTAAAATGATACCTAACATGTCACGCTTCAAAATTTCGCATGCTTATGGAACCGCGCCAAACTATAGTGCTTAAAAATCTCCATAGGCAACACTTTATAAGCCTTTACAGGTTGCCAGTTTAAGGCCTCATACACACGAGCGTTTTGCACGCCGGCGTTTGTAGGCATTTTTTGCAGCTCTCCATGTTATTCAATGGCCTTCTAAAAACGCCGGCGTTAGTGAGCAGTAGAGGGCGTCGGCGTTAGTGAGCTGTTTTTAGAACGCGGGACCATCGCGTTCTGTAGCTGTAGCGTTTTGGCGTTTTTTGACGCCAATTGGCAAAACGCTCACTAACGCTTGCTAACGCCGTACCGGCGTTAACAAGCGTTTTTTGACGCCGGCGTTTTTAGGTTGAAAAATAGCAGAGGACTGATTTTTTTTTAAAAAAACGCCTATTGACGCCAACGCTCACTAACGCTCGCTAACGCCGATGCAAAACGCCGCAAAAAAACGCCGATTTTTTAAAAAACGTCGGACCTGGCGTTTTGCTTATTTATTATAAAACGCCCGTGTGTATGAGGCCTAAAGTTACACAGGAGGTCTGGTGCTAGAATTATTGCTCTCACTCTGATGTTTGGGGCAATACCTCACATGTGTGGCGTGAACACCGTTCACATGCGTGCGGGACCTACATGTGCGTTCGCCTTTGCACAGGGGGACAAGGGGCACATTACATTTTGTTTTCTATTATTATTTATTTTATTTACATTTTTTTTATTTTTACATTGTTTATTTACGTTTTTTTATCAACTTTATTGTTATTACAAGGGATGAACAACATCCCTTGTGGTAGCAAGGGCTGTGACAGGTACTCTTTACTGAGAGATATGGGGGTCTATTAGAGGTCATCTCAGGTAAGTGTGGAGTGTTTCTGTCTGGGAGAATGAGAAAGATCAAAGTTTGTCATTTGGGTGTCACTTTGATCTTAACTGGATTTTCAACACTGAATCACTTTTCGGGGCTCTTGAGTCACAGCAAGCACTTTATTGGGATTTTATGAACTTTGACACACATAGGAATTTATGATATTTATTGAATTTGCACCAAGCACTTTATTTGGGACTTTTTTTCTGGATTACAGCACATACATTCAGGTCCATAAATATTGGGACATCGACACAATGCTAATGTTTTTGGCTCTATACACCACCACAATGGATTTGAAATGAAACAAACAAGATGTGCTTTAACTGCAGACTTTCAGCTTTAATTTGAGGGTATTTACATCCAAATCAGGTGAACGGTGTAGGAATTACAACAGTTTGTTTATGTGCCTCTCACTTTTTAATGAACCAAAAGTAATGGGACAGATTAACAATCATAAATCAAACTTTCACTTTTTAATACTTGGTTGCAAATCCTTTGCAGTCAATTACAGCATGAAGTCTGGAACGCATAGACATCACCAGA
>BLSH010017304.1:69691-86316 GCA_018402905.1 Glandirana rugosa | reverse complement strand
TCGGCGTTTATTGATTGGTTTGCGCAAAAGTTGCCGCGTTTACGGATGATGAGAATTAATTTCTGGGGTTTTTATTTTTTTTTTTATATTTTACTAGTAATGGTGGCGATCTGCGATTTTTAGCGGTACTGCGATATTGCGGCAGACACGTCGGACCATTTTGACACTTTTTTGGGACCATTGGCATTTATACAGCGATCAGTGCTGTAAAAATGCACTGATTACTGTGTAAATACCATTGGCAGTGAAGGGGTTAACCTGCAGGGGGCGCTCTAAGGGTTAACTGTGTTCCCTCAGTGTGTTCTAACTGTATGGGGACTGCCCTGGCTGGGGAAAGGGGATGATCACAGCTTCCATGGAGAGGAAGGCTGTGATCATCGCCCTTCCCCCTCTATGAGAACGGAGGTCGTGTTTACATACACGGACCTCCGTTCTCTCGCTGTGGGGGGGCCAACGCGGATAGCTGGCGGAGATCGAGTCCGCCCTACCCGCTCCCTGGCCCCCCCCGAACACAGTGAGCGCGCCCTCACAATATTAGTTATCGCGGCCGCCGTCAGGTGACGGCGGTTTGCGATAACGAGCCACCTTGTCGCCATCACACTTCGGCGGGCGGTCGGCAAGTGGTTAATGAAGGTACAATACTCATATCTATAAAAATAAATGTTTGTGGAAACTCCCTTTGATATACAAGTGCTTTGGTTACAAGCATGTTTCCGGAGCGAATTATGCTTGCAATCCAAGGTTTTACTGTACATTTATTGTCAGCTCCATCTAGTGGCCATATTGTGGTATTTTCATGAAATACCTCAATTAGTAAAATACCGCATTATAGGCACTAGATGGAGGTGATGGTCATAGGAAATAAATGTATTGGGCGAATTATTTGTGATGGCTGTGCGAATGCTTGAGACAGTTAGATAGTCTTTTTTTTTTTTTTTGTAAATAGACCCCTTAAAGTCCACCCATACTCTCATGGTGTGTTACAGCACCCATTGGTAACAAGGATACACTGGTTGGCGCAATGCATGGCCATTCCTTTTTCATGGCACCCTAATGCACCTGGGTCGCAGTGCACCACAAGACATCGTAGCACACTACCATGCATTGCAGTGCGCTGTTGCAAAGCCCGGTGCAGGCCTCATTTTTAGTGCACTGTGTTTTGGTGTGTTTTCAACCCATTTAAATAGACTGGCACATCAACACAATGCACCGTGCCACAGCTGTGAGAATGGGCCCTGAGGCATTAATAAAATATTTTTCTTTGTTTAGCATCAAACATTTTGTGGGGAATGTTTTGACAATTTTAGGTCTATGTAAACCCCCAAAACAAGTATCTAATATAATGCAGCTCACCATTCCTTAGAAGAGTTTTCTACATTCATTTTCTTTTCTCAGGCAATTTTACCTTGATTTTCACCTGGTGATCCTGCCTGTAACACACTTCCTGTCCCTGGATGACATTGCTTATTCCTCCACCTGGAGGGAGCCATGGTTGGCACTCTGGGTTGCTTCGCTGGTTTGGACTACAAATCGAGGGGGTGGGGAGTTAAACTGTGGCTCAACAATCTGTTTTTACTGTCCCTCACCATAAACCAATGCAAATGAGGCCTTAGACCAGGGCTTAAAACATCTGAGTTAAAAAAGTTAGGAGCCAGTTTTTGCGAATGCGTGGCGATATATAACATGTGTATCGCAATTGATGTTTTCATGCGTGGGCGCCCCTACGCATACGTTTGTACGTGTGGGGGGGGGGGGTGGTCTCAAAATTCGTTTTTTGGGGAGGGGGGTTTTATGTGCTTGGGTGTAGCTTTAATTTTTTTACAATCAAAAAACTTTTTTTCATCATCTATGTGGTGATGATTGTTTTGGTGACAGGTTCTCTTTAATGAAACATGCAGGGTCTAAATGACCCTGGATGTCTCCCTTGTATTCCACTGGGTAAACTGTCAACGGGACCCGGAAGTGATGTCCTACATGTCGCTTCATGGTCAGGAACAAGGTGGGTAGGAGGGTGGACACACCCCTCCTTCATCACTATGCCGAGTACACAGATGAGCAATCGGAGCCTGGGATACATAGAGAAGGGCGCATGGGGGACACTTTACCTGTGTGTGTGGAATCTAGCTGAATGCTTCAACCTGACAAGTGAGCCCTGTTGTTTGCCTGCAGCAGGGCTAAATTTATAAAAAAAAACTACCTGCCTGACGCCCGGATCTGCGTGTCCTGGGCATTGGGCGATACAAATTGTGCATCCCTGCAACAGTAAATGGGCTAATAAAAGCTGAGGCGCCAGGACGCAATTTCTAGTCACCATGGTGACCTGGCACCTGGGATTTTTCAAGCCTTGCCTTAGACAGTTTTCCCGAAAACAGGTGTCCCCATCGGAAGATTTTCCTTCATCCCTTGTTCTGTGGACAACTCTAAAATGTGGACTTCTACCCTGTGGGCACTCATACGTTACATATCTGTCACCACTGATTTCATCACTAGATCTCTGTGCTTCTTTGTTCAATACCGGCAGATCATGGCTGGTGGGAGGGGCCGGCAGGTAGCTTATTGAAACATAACTGCACCCTGCCTCAGTACTCCTCTCAAGAACCTTCATTCCAGTGGGCTGGCTCTTGGGGGACTTGCGCAAATATCAAAATGCCTTGATGGGTGAGTGCCAACCTGGAGAAGTAAGCATCCCATTTGCATAATGTCTGACCTAGATGATGCCCACATGTGATGCTAAGCCTCCATGACAATAGATAATTCTGGGTGTCCTCCTTACATCATACTTGCCAACTGTCCCAGATTTGCCGGCCCTGTCCCAGGGTGGCCATGCCTTTAACAGCATCCTGGAACCTGTACTGTGCCCTGCTGATCCCAGGATTGTGCCCTCCTGACTCCCCCTGTACTGTGCCCTCCTGACTCCCCCTGTACTGTGCCCTCCTGACTCCCCCTGTACTGTGCTATTTGTGGTGATTAGCCTTTGATTTATGAAATGCTTTCCAATTGTTTAAAATCGATTTTATTGAAAGCACTAAAAAAAAAAAAAATGTGTTTAATTTTATCAACTATTTATACTTGAATTCTTGAGAGTAGGTGCATAAATTGAGACTGGCTGGTAGGGGCCCAGTGCATTACGCTGCCCAGGAGCCAATGATGCTTTTAAGACAGCCCTGTGCTTGATTATACAGTAAATCTAGGTGTATATCACCATCCACAGCTATTTGTCTTCACATTCTTCTTGCCAATGTCCCTTGATATCTCTTCCCACAGCATCACCAGAGGTCTCAGACATTGTCGGACTGGATGATTTGGTTCATATGCAGAGGTCCATCCTGACCTTCATGGTTTCAGGCTTCAAACCAAAAAATATTGAAATACATCTATACTTGAAGAGAGCTGAGAGCATGGAAAAGATCAAGTCCTGGAAATACCCGCCACCTCAAATGGTAATGCAATATAAAAAAGACCATCAGGGGGGAGAACACCTTACTTCGGCCTACAACATAATTGGCTCTTCCTTGGAAAGTGAAATACTACCTCTCATACCAAGGGGATCATTCATATCAAACAGCTGTTTGTGTTCTACCTACATATTTCCTGACAAAGAGAGGGATGAAGGAGCAGAACTCGTTATGGAAGTGATCCATGCTGCTAAAAAATTTTCTCTTACGGTATGCCAGAAGATGCAGATAAGCGAAGGTAAGCTCCAAAAACATGAGATTGCTATTTATAAAAAATGTGTGACTGTCTCAAGAATTTGCATAACTGTTACAAATAATATCCATAATTTGTTAGGTTAGATTAGCTTTATTTTCTATGATCTTCAGCTCCATCTAGTGGCCATAATGCAGTGTATTACCTTAGATTGTAAGCTCCTTGAGAGTAGGGATTGATGTGAATGTGCAATGTATATGTAAAGCGTTGCGTAAATTGACAGCTCTATATAAGTACCTGAAATAAATAAATAAATAAATAAAAATAAAATATTTTACTGATTAGAGTATTTCAGGAAACTACCACATTATGGTCACTAGATGGAGCTGACAATCATAGGAACTAAACATATTATACAAATGACCAGGATTATTTCTGATGGCTGTGGAAATGCTTGAGACATTCACACAGCAATTTGTTTATTGATAGACCCCTAAGTGTGAAAGGCTCTATATACAAAAAAAGGGTTTTCACATATACAGCCTGGAGCACCTTTTTGAAATAGGTAGATATAGACACATATACCGTATGTAGGCAGGTGCAGTCTACCGTAGGTGGCACTCAACCGCATCAGCAATGCAGAGGGAGAGGAAGTCATAAGGAACCCGGTTTCTCTATGGTTGCCTGAGTCACTGGGGCAACAATCCTATTGGATGCTGGCCGCCTGTGTGTCTCTGGTGGCCATCTTAGGTGTGGCAGAGTTTATTTAAGACCCTGTCCCCTGGGTCTGGCACAGGGATCGGCAAGGTGTCCTCCAGCACTGCTTGAGGTGTCCGCGGCCACCTCCGACTATTTTTTATTTTATTTAATCTCTCTCTTCCTCAGCGTAATGTTACTGAGACTGTGTGAAGGTGTGGCCGGGGCGAGCGGCACCTCCCACTAGTCATCCTCCTCCTGAGTCTCCTGGTCCTGCACGGCAGAGTGATCTCAATGTGACTCTAAGGGAGGGGAGGGGCCGGCTGACAGAGGAGATGTCACCTCACTGTGTGTGGAGTGGTGTGCCAGGCAGCGTGCTGAGCGCCGGAGTGACTCGCAGCAGCGGGAGAAGTACAGGGGGACCGAACCGATGTGATAAAACTGACTGTCTGTGTGGTCCGGTCAGTGGATTGATTTTTATAATAAGTTCTGTAGCACCTCTGCGGTGGGACAGAGGGAGGGACGACTGGTAGTCTGGCCTGCCTGGGACTCACTGGGATGGGGCCTGTCTCCAGAATAATTCTGCACTGCAATGATCGATTCATCATCATCAGTACAGGCATTGCTAGAACTGGATGATTCGGAACTCATTCAGGAAACCATGAGCTGCTGGCCTGCTGCATCACTAGTGCAGAGTTGCAGGAGCTGCAGGTCTGTTTAATGCAGTGCCAAGCAAGGCAAAAGCTTCCCTGAAATGTTTTCAGGGTGCAACTCTGCACTAGTGATGCAGTAGGCCAGCAACTCATGGTTTCCTGAATGAGTTCATCAACAGTTTAACTAGGCCCTGGCCTGTTCTGATGATTTGCAGAATTCAGATAGGATGCATATCTGCATTCTGCAATCATCAATACACGCCAGGACCCTGCTATGCTATGTGACCATGGGGCACTATTCCTCCCACTGACACCAATGATGGGGCACTATTCCTCCCACTGACACCAATGATGGGGCACTATTCCTCCCACTGACACCAACAATGGGGCACTATTCCTCCCACTGATACCAATGATGGGATATTATTCCCCCCACTGACACCAATGATGGGGCACTATTCCTCTCACTGACACCAATGATGAGGCACTATTCCTCCCACTGACACCAATGATGAGGCACTATTCCTCCCACTGACACCAATGATGAGGCACTATTCCTCCCACTGACTCCAATGATGGGGCACTATTCCTCCCACTGACATCAATGATGGGGCACTATTCCTCCCACTGATACCAATGATGGGGCACTATTGCTCCCATTGACACCAATGATGGGACACTATTCCTCCCACTGATATCGATGATGGGACACTATTCCTCCCATTGACACCAATGATGGGACACTATTCCTCCCACTGATACCGATGATGGGACACTATTCCTCCCACTGACACTAATGATGGGCACTATTCCCGTCACTGATACCAATGATGGGGCACTATTCCTCCCGCTGACACCAATGATGGGGCACTACTCCTTCCACTAACGGAGATGATGGGGTTTTTTGAAGGTTTTAATTTGAAATGTACCTTGGTGTCCTTCACTAAGGTCTGTAATTTGGAAAATGCCCGCCACAGTCATGGTCCGTGCCTATCCCTGGTCTGGCATGCTTTATGCGAGTGGGTAATGCAGGGAAAGGTACCTCATCTGAGACTGTTAGGGACAATACTAGCGGAAAGGAAAGGATCCTGACGAGTAGATATGGGCCGAACACCCCCCTTGGTTTGCAGCAGAACTCCCGAATAGGATAAAATGTTCTAACCCGAACCACATTGAAGTCTATGGGAGCCAAACAGGAAAAATAAAAAGTGCCCCTTTTGAAGGCTTATACCTAAAGTGCAACAACAAAAATGAAAAATTCCTTTAAAAATAGTGCCTGGCGGTCCCCTTAGTCTGCCTGTAAAGTGGCGTATCTGTAGCATTCATAAAACATGCTGCAGCAAAAACTACAAAAAAGAGTCAAAATTACTTGAGGTTACAATAGCCAGCACCCAGCTACTGAAAGAAAAAAAAAACGCTTAGGGTTCCCCCCAAAATCCATACCACACTTTATGCAGCTTGGCAGGTCAGGAAAGGGGGGTGGGGTGAGCGACCCAAAAGCACCTTGCCCCCATGTTGATGGGGACACGGTTGTTGGGGTCTGCGGATGGGGGGGCTTATCGGAATCTGGAAGCCCCCTTTAACAAGGCAGCCCCAGATCACCCCCCCCATGTGAATGAGTGGGGGTACCCCTACTCATTCATCAAAAAAGTTTACAAAAAGTAATAAAAACAAGAGACAAGTTTTTGACAAATCCTTTATTAAAAAATAAAAAATGGCGTCCCAATCACGCTGCTGACCCAAGAAAAAAAAAACGCTCTGCCTTCTGAGACTCCCACCGAATGGCCTCTCTGCGCTTTGACATTTCATATATAGGTAAGGGGACGTGGCCACCAGGTGACGTTGCCAGGTGTCCCCGCCCCTTACCTATATAAGAACTGTGGCATGTGGTATGATTGACGGTGGCTTTGCATTGGGGGGGCACTATTTTTTTTTATTTTTTAAAAAAGGATTTGTCAAACACTTGGCTCTTGTTTTTATTACTTTTTGTACACTTTTTTGATGAATGAGTAGGGGTACTACCAGATTCCGATAGGCCCCCCCGGCTGCAAACCCCCACAACCACCAGCCACGGGGATGAGGCCCTGGTTCCCATCAACATGGAGATAAGGTGCTTTTGGGGGGGCAGAGCCCACCCCCCCATGTTGAGGGCATGTGGCCTGGTATGGTTCAGGGGGGTGCACTCGCTCCCCCCCCCTTTCCTGACCTGTCAGGCTGCATGCTTGGATAAGGGTCTGCTATGGACACTGGGGGGAACCCACGACATTTTTTTTCTCCTTTGTTTGTTAACCGACACTTTTTTTATTATTATTCAGCTGTCAGCGGGAAAACCCATCGACAGCTGATGACTCATTGAAGTTCCATCCAAACGTGGAACTTCCGCTTTAAGGGAAGGTGACCCCCCCCCCCCCCCCCCGACATGCACAGCACGACTCGCGCATTTGCAGTGCGTGCCCGGCTTCAAAGCCAAAGCCGGGCGCCCCCACTTGTGATTCCGGCACCATACAGAGGAGGGGGAGAAGAGCGACGCTGCGGATGGCCGCATCGCTGGTGCCTGGGACAGGTGAGCGTCCGATTATTAAAAGTCAGCAGCTACACTGTAGCTGCTGACGTTTAATAGGGTTAAACCCCGCTTTAAGGATGCCGCGGCCAGCTTCCCAGCCCCGCTCCTTAACAACCAGCTTACACTGCGCCCCTATTGGGCAAAGCTTTACCCTATCAGGGTGCAGAATGTACTGTGCATTGCAGGGTGTTCATTGGGATGAACACATGGCGAACACCCTGCAAATTCGGGTGTTCGGCGAACGGCCGAACAGGCAAATGTCCTACTGACGAGGAGGGGAAGCATAGGGTTCACAACCTCTCTGGACCTTTGCCCATTTGGGCTCAAGAAGGCCCCTCTCTACAGTAGACATGTGCATGACGAAAAAATTTGTTTCGTTTCGATTCATCAATCTAGTTATTTTGTTTTGTTAAATTTGGTTGATTTGTTCAAATCATAATCAGGATTCCTATTCAAACTTTGTATTCAGAATTCGCTCCATGTATTTTTTGAATTTTCTTCGAATTTACCATTTTTTTCCTCGATTCAAATAAATAATTTTTGAATCGGTCAAATCAAAAATGTCAATTTTTTTTTTTTTTTCGAGTAAGCTGAGTAACCAAACATCTGATAGTTCTAATTAATAAAAGTAATATCTTACTTTCAACATTTTACCATGTGCAATACGGTGCAGAAGTTTTAGCCAGCTGAGAAAAAATAATGTCCAGTACAAGTGCTTTTAACCACTTCAGCCCCGGAAGAATTTTGCACTTTAGGACCAGAGCACTTTTTGCGATTCGGCGCTGCGTCGCTTTAACTGACAATTGCGCGGTCGTGCGATGTTGTACCCAAACAAAATTTGCGTCCTTTTTTTCCCACAAATAGAGCTTTCTTTTGGTGGTATTTGATCGCCTCTGCGTCATTTCTTATCGCCGCTATAAACAAAAGAAGAGAGACCATTTTGCAAAAAAACCCAAATTTCTTACTTTTTGCTAAAATTCAAATCCAAAAAAAAAATATAAAAAAACATTTTTTTTCACCGTTTTTGGCCAATTTATATAATTCCTCATATTTGCGATAAAAAAAATCACAATTGGTGTTTATTGATTGGTTTGCGCAAAAGTGGCTGCGTTTACGGATGATGAGAATTCATTTCTGGGGTTTTTTTTTTTGGTTTTTTTTACTAGTAATGGCGGCGATCTGCGATTTTTAGCGGTACTGCAATATTGGGGGGGACATGTCGGAACATTTTGACACTTTTTTGGGACCAATGACATTTATTCAGCGATCAGAAATTTAAATGTCCACTGATTACTGTATAAATGTCATTGGCAGTGAAGGGGGAGAGCTAGGGGTTAAGTGTGTTCCCTGGCTGTGTTCTTACTGTGAGGGGGCTGGGCTAACATGGGCATGAGAGATCTAACTGATCCCAGTGACAGGGATCAGTAGATCTCTCATGCCCCACTGACAGGGCGGGGAACCGCCGTGTTTACATCGGCGGTTCCCCGTTCTTTTCCCTGTAGCCGCTCATCGCGGCTCGCCGGCGGACATCGGGTCCGCCCGAGCCACGGGCACACTCCCCAGGAGTGCGGCGGGCGGCGCGCGCACGCCCCCTGGTGGCCAAATGCGAATCGCTGCTTATTTACGGCGATTCGCGCAGGGCTCCCCGACTGCCGCCGTGAAAAGACGGCGCGCGGTCGGGAACCGGTTAAATATTTATATTTTACTGATTTCTTTTTCTCAATCTCACACTTGCAAAGTGAATGAATAAAAGAAAAATCTTCATCAAATGATTAAAAATGACTCTTTAACCACTTGCCACGGATTGACGGGGGCAACATGGCTCGATATCGCATATCGACGGCTGCGAGATCGCGGATTAAAAAAGACCAGGATTATTTCCTTCTTTACCTTATGGGTCTAGCACCCTCTAGTTAGGTAGGTGCTAGAGGTTAGATTTTTATGTAGAGTGGGAAAATTAGGCAGGTCTAGCTGGTGGCTAGGCCTGTTTATTTTCATTCTGGGCTGGGAGTGGCTCAGTGTAGTGCTGGGTGACTCACAGGTGGTGTCATCAGGACCTCCCACTTCTTTCCAGAATCTTCTGGTGTTTTCTGGAAAGAGAGGTGGAGAGGGGAGGTGGAGCCACCTGGGGTTATTTGAGGAACCTTGACAAATCCCCAACCTAGATTGGCAGGGAGCAGATCTCCATAAAAAAAAAAACGGGTTCAGCCCAGCTGGGGGGGAGTTGTCGGTTGGAAGAGATGGAGTAAGAGAGTTCTGAGGCTGTCGGGGCCACTTTCATTAACAAATAGAAAGGTCCTGGACCGGAGGCACAAGAGAGATCAAGGGGAGGACAGTGGGAGAGAGCACTGCTGAAAGACTCCAGAGAGGACAACTGGTCGCAGCCAGGAGGGCTGGGTGTTTGCAGTCAAAGCTGGGTGCAGAACCAGAAGAGTGGACTGTGGGAAAAGGGGCAGTGCAAAGGGGCAACTACAGCCAGGAGGGCTGGCAGGGCCTGAAGAGGGCGGACTGGGATCAGTAGCCGCATTGAGAACACCTAGCACCGGAACTATTTCTACACCATAGGGGCCCGCGGTCCCTGCCTGCAAAGGGCAATTCAGTGAGGTTTGGCTGAGCTAGTGTCAGACTTAACAATGTGGTGCTAGCTTATCCGGGGAATTGCAGCAAGTAAAGTGCTGGAGGAGTAATGGTCTGCAGCAAGAGTAGTGCTGGAGGGGTGAAGGAAAAAGAGGTCTGAAGCAAGAGTGTATATACTGGAGAGTGTATAGTAGTCCCAACAAAATAATATACCAAATCTTACTGGGCATTCCATGTTCCCCTTTCCCATCCAAGTTCAATCCCCTCAATAAAACAAACAAAAAAAAGTGGACTGTTCTTTGTCTCAGAGTGACTGAGAAGAGAATGCTGGGATGGACAGGGTGACAGCAGGTGAACCACAATATTCAGCAGCCCCTGCAGGGGTACCGCTACATGGGAAATGTTGATCCAGGAACATCATCTTGGGGGATAAGGAAGGATATTTTTCCAATGATGAAGCAAATTGGACCATGCTTTATTGGGTTTTTGCCTTCCTCTGGATCAACTGTGGGTATGGGATTGTGAATATATTCTCTCCCGCCCCCTTTCTGTTGGTTGATGGACTTGTGTCTTTTTTCAACTAGACTAATTATGTAACATTTTTAAAGCCAACTTTAGTAAATTCCCAGATATTCTCACTGTCTGTGTTTTTTTTTATTTATTGCAGCTGAACCAGTTGGGGAACCGATCCCATTGAAGCATGAAGAGCACCAAGATGACCAGTAGATGGAGCTCCGAATGCCCTCCTACCATTCACCTCCTTCAACTGTGTGAGCAGAATAAAGTCCTACAAACCCCAACCATAAATGAAGAAGTGTTGAAGATGATCTGTAAAGCACTTCCTCATTTTGGGCTTTTACTACAGAATGGATGGACACCAGGAAAACAATCAAATTTTAAAGTTACCACCAAAAGTCCTAAAACAGGAGAATGGAAATAGAAAAGACCAACAAATCAAGTCCTTCCAACCTGTGCCAACCCTGGCTGGGTGTAGTGGCCCACGCTATGGTCCAGGGGAGAAATGTAACAATTCCCAGTTTCTTACTGGCTGCCCTACAAGCCCAGTTTTGGGGCAAATCATCCAGATTTAGTATCAGTCCAGGTTGGCATGATCTGGTTTACTCAGTCTGTTGTTTTTAATGAACTACCTATTCATAACAGATCTCTCAGCAACTTTTACAAGTCTACATAACTACATTTCTGACAAGTTAAACAGCATTCGCCAACAGTATCATTTTTCTAAAAAGCCCCACCTTTTAGTATTAAAAAGCCATCTTTGTTGTCCAATCCAGTCACGTTGCCTAGGATGATGATGTCATCAGTCTGCTGCAGGCAGGAGGAAGCATTTCCTCAGTTTCCTCTCCCCTAGTGATCAGACTGCAGCTTTGTAACAAGTTACAAGGTTAGAGGCAGCAGCAGGGGCTGATCTGTGTCAGACATTTTTGAACATAGCCAAGAACTGCAAAACGGTATCCTTTGCGCAATCCACTCTAAGTGCTAAACTACCAGTGATAATTTTAAATTAACAAATAAACCCAACAAATGGACAATGAACAGCCAAGAACTGTGCAAGCACCAGAATTGACATGATTGTGCCATCTCTGAGCCAGCATCCCAGTCTGCAAAGTAGACACATTGCTCCCCAGCTACATCATTAACCTCATCTGCAGATATCACCCAAATCGTTCTCTCCACTCCTGCCAAGACCTCCTGCTCTCTAGCTCATTTGTTACCTCCTCCCATGCTCGCCTCCGGGACTTCTCCAGAGCCTCTCCCATCCTCTGGAACTCCCTGCCCCGGTATTTCAGGTCAGCTCCCACCTGTGTCTTCTTTTAGGCTATCCTTGAAAACTCACTTATTCAGGGAAACCTGCTCCACACCTAAGAACTGTACCCAAGTCACCTCCATCAGATCATCCCCTGCAGCTATTACTTTTTGTACCACACCCCTCCCTTTAGATTGTAATCTCCATAAACAGGGCCCTCCTATTCCTTCTGTATTGAACTGTATTGTAATTGTACTGTCCCCCCTTTACAATGTAAAGCGCTGAGCAAACTGTTGGTGCTATATAAATCCTGTATAATAATAATAGATGTTGACCATGAATGATGCCCGAGTAAAGATGGTGCCATCTTTCTGGATAGAAAAGCAGATAAAGTCACTCTCAGGAGGAGCATGATGATCCCTGTGTTAAAATGACACATTACTTATCTTGCGTTCATTTAAAATGAAAGTGTATTTCTGATGCTAGTTTAAATTTAAAGAATAAGTTCATCTTTTAAACATGTTACCTGTATTTAGGGTGTAACATTTAACATGTTCATGCAGAACACCCTCTCCTCATAATCCCCCCATTCCTGGTGACAGCATAAAATAGGCATGGCTTTGCGGGGTTCCTGGTCACAGTCTCACTCCTACGTCCTCTACATACAATGCAGGGTTAATAGCCCTGCATTGTACAGGATGGCTCCAAGGGACCGCCCACAGACTGGAGTTACAGGGAGAAGAGAACAGCACCAGAGGCAGCCCATAAATTATTTCTTTCCCTCCTGCTGCGCTATTGTGTTCTGCCAGCAGGGGGCGCAGGAAGCCTTGCCAGCTGGCAGAACACAATGATTACTGCTAGCAGCTAGCTGGCCCCGGCAGTAATCGCATGCCAAACCTCCAACAGGCTAGTTGTACCCAACTCAACTGATGGATCGACCTGGCTGCAATCAGCCAGCCCATACTTAGATCAAAATGCAGCCGGTACCAGCTGAATTGTGATCCATGTATGGCCAGCTTAAAGCGAAGCTTCAACCAAAAGGGAAAGTCCTCCTCCCCCTCCTCTGCCACATTTAGCAGGTCATAGTTTTGACGGCTACCCACCGCTACTTCCACTCGGATCGCCTAGGTGATCCAAGTGTAGCCAAGGTTCCCTTTAGGCGTGGCTGGTTGCTGTGGTCCACCTGTCATTCTGCCTTCAATCACACATCTCCTTTCATCCGGAGTCACGTGACAGGCTGGTACTTTTTTTCTTTTTCGTTGTTTATTAGGGTGTAAAACTTGGATGGGGTAGGGGTGATTGTGGGATGCCCAAAAGATCAAAGTTAATGGGACCTCCCATATACACTTCCGTATATACACTCCTTCTTTCCAGCACAAACTTGCTTCAATTCTCACTTTTCTTCAGATTCCTCTTTCCTGCACACACTTGGTTTTCGGCCTAGCTAGCAAATGGTGTGGCCTGCGTTTCTGTTAGCAGGACCTCTGGACCGCCCATTACAGGCAGGGTCCACGGCCCCCCCCCCCCAGGGTGTAGCAAAGTACGTTTGTACTAGCTAGGGTTGATGGACTACTGATCCCAGCCCATCCTCTTCCAGGCCACCTCATCCTTCCTGGCTGCTCTGGTCTTCTCCACTGCCCAGTGAACCTACTTCCCTGAATGGATCCTGTAACCGTCTCAGACTGTCCACTGTATCCTCCCAGCCTGCTCCGGTCTACCCTCTCCAGCTCCCAGGTTGTGTCACTCACCGACACCGGTGGATCCTTTACAGAGCCCTTTTTCCTGTAGCCTTTCTGTTGCTCTCCTGCTCCTTGGCCAGAACTCAGTGTGTTGCAAGAGGGGTTATTTCTACTTCCCGAGCCTCTGGGCCCAAGGTCACCCCCCCAGACTGGGTATTCCCTAAGGGCCTCCGTAACACCGGCTACATCTCCAGCTCTTCCGCCCAATACTCTCCTCCCCCAGATGGGCAGACCACAGTCTTTAAGGAGGCCTGCCCCCTGCCAATCCAGGTTAGGGATTGGTCAGGGCTCCTTAGCATACTACAGAAAGCCTCACCTCCTATTTCCATCCCCTTTTCCAGATCATTCTGAAGAAAAGGGGAGGAGTAATGCTGCTACATATTTCTTCTGCTTGTATTATTTTTATGTGTGTTTTGTAAGATTTCCGTTCCTAAGACATTTCAACATATGCCCTCCTGTTCCATCAATCATCAGTGTTCCAGTTTGTCATACAATTACCTTTTATAAATGTTACTATTTTTTTTTTTTTATAAAAAGTTTTGTAACAAATGCAAAATAAAAATTCCAGTCCTCTAATCTGTCTCTTTATTTTTGATAGATATGGGAGACAATGCTCCCCTCTTCCTTTGTGGTCAGTCTTTGGATGAAAGTATGGCCAATAGCAGTCGGTGCCCTCCCTATCCCTGCGTCTGGCCCCCTAATCTACATGCGGGGCATCGAACGCATGGCTTCCAAAGGGTTTTTTTTGTTGAAGCACATGATTAGAGCCTGAGACTCTCATTGACTTCAAAAAAGGGTGGGCTTGGGCCGCAGAGCACTGCACCCCGAGCCCAGCCAGCTCCTGAGACCTGATTGGCCAGGGAGTCTAAGGACTTCTGGACAATCTAGTCTCAGAGTCAGGATCCTCTTCCTGTTCGGCCTGGAGGAGAAGCTAGGTCTGTTTGGCCAGGAGAAGCCCTGGCTCTTCCGTCAGCTGGAGTGAGGAGCAGCAGCGCTACCCCTCCTCATTTTCTAAGGTAAGGACACCTTCCCCTCATCCGTCACCCACGGGTGACAGCCCTGACACCATTCCTCATATACCACCTATATACCGACTGGACACCACTCCTCACACTGCCCAAACCCCAGTCACTGTTACCTGTACACCACCTGGCCACTGCTACCCTTCCCATATATACTGCCTAAGATACAAAACAAAGAAGACGCCTCTAAGTGCAGCATTATAACAAATTTATTTGGTCAAAGGATAAAGAACACTTACTAGAAATAAGTAGGGTACAGGCACATCATGATCAATGTGACCAATGTAGTACAGCGCAGGCAGCAGTCCTGGAGATAAATCCCAAGTGTGTTGATGGATGTTGTTCCTGTCCGTCCTGCGGGAGGAGGAGAAGAAAAGAGCCGATTTGGGGGAGCCAGTGAGCATCAAAGGCAGCCGTGCTGTAAGGAAACCAGCACAGGACACTGGACCAGCTTGTGATGTCACAGGAAGTGCGACCAGGGCAAGGGTGGAACACTCGGAAATGATGTGTACAGAAGTACAGTGGCGGCTGGGGGTTTTTTGTTTGAAAGGAACAGCAAACAACCCCCCCCCGCGACACCTTAAACACCCCAACACCACCCCCCCGCGCGCGCTGTCCGCCGGTCACTCCTCCGGTGTGACGAACGTGGGTGTCAGATCACTGTCGTCCTCATTGATGGGTGACCAAGAACCCCCCTGATCTCACACCGCGCTTGTCACTAACGTAACAATACCACTCTCAGCTGCAAGATTTCCCAGCTTGCAGGACCACTGTCTAAGTGCCAGCCGCCTGAGAGCGATTGTTACTGGGCTAATTCAAACAATTAACCCTTTTAGTGCCACCACTAACCTTTGACCCTGAGTGTTAAGTCTCCAACAATTAGCAATACCAATATGATTTTAGAATAACTACCTGTAACACACGCTATCACCACAGACAAGGATATTCAGATGAGTTATTTTAAACAGTAGCGATCTTCAAAGGAATAGATTCGGTATACAGTTGTATGCAACTTCAGGAACCCCTGACAATTTCTATGATTGTCATTTATAAATATTTGGGTGTTTGGATCAGCAATTTCATTTTGATCTATCAAATAACTGAAGGACACATTAAGTAATATTTAAGTAGTGAAATGAGGTTTACTGGATTAACAGAAAATGTGCAATATGCATCAAAACAAAATTAGACAGGTGCATAAATTTGGGCACCCTTGTAATTTTGTTAATTTGAATACCTGTAACTACTTAGCACTGATTAATTGAAACACACATTTGGTTTGGTGAGCTCATTAAGCCTTGAACTTCATAGACAGGTGCCTCCAATCATGAGACAAGGTATTTAAGGTGGCCATTTGCAAGTTGTTGTTCTCTTTGACTCTCCTCTGAAGAGTGGCAACATGGGGGCCTCAAAACAACTCTCAAATGACCTGAAAACAAAGATTGTTCAACATTATGTTTTAGGGGAAGGCTACAAAAAGTTATCGTAGAGATATAAGCTGTCAGTGTCCACTGTGAGGATATGGAAGACCACAGGCACAGTTCTTGTTAAGGCCAGAAACAGTGCTTAAAATCTACTCTGCATTTATGCAGAGGAACAAGTACAATGTTCTGGAATGGCCATCACAGCCCCCAAACCTGAATATCATTGAACATCTGTGGGGTGATTTGAAGCGGGCTGTCCATGCTCGGCAACCATCAAACCTTATTGAACTGGAAATGTTTTGTAAGGAGGAATGGTCCAAAATACATTCATCCAGAACCCAGAAACTCATTACAGGCTATAGAAAGTATCTAGAGGCTGTTATTTCTGCTAAAGGAGGCTCTACTAAATATTGAAGTGATTTTTCTGTTGGGGTGCCCGAATTTATGCACCTGTCTATATTCGTTATGATGCATATTGCGCATTTTCTGTTAATCATATAAACCTCATTTTACTACTGAAATATTACTGCGTCCTTCA
>BLSH010017302.1:953718-973356 GCA_018402905.1 Glandirana rugosa | reverse complement strand
TTTGCGCAAAAGTGGCCGCGTTTACAAATGATGAGAATTAATTTCTGTTTTTTTTTTTTATTTTTACTTGTAATGGCAGCGATCTGCGATTTTTAGCGGTACTGCGATATTGCGGCGGGCATGTCGGACCATTTTGACACTTTTTTTTGGGACCATTGGCATTTATACAGCGATCGGTGCTAAAAAAATGCACTGATTACTGTGTAAATGCCATTGGCAGTGAAGGGGTTAACCCGGAGGGGGCGCTCAAAGGGGTTAACTGTGTTCCCTCTTCTAACTGTATGGGGGCTGGGCTGGCAGGGGGAGGGGAGAGATCACGGCTTCCATATACAGGAAGCCTGTGATCACAGCCCTTCCCCCTCTGTCAGAACGGAGATCCGCGTTTACCTCCGTTCTGACGCTGGGGGGGGGGGGGGGGTCGAGTCCGCCCTACCCCCTCCCTGGCCCCCCCGGAACACACTGAGCACGCGAGCGTGCCTCCGGCGGCGCGCGTGCGCTCACAATACAATCAAGTGATGGCGGTTTGCGATAACCAGCCACTTTGCCGGCGTCACGCTGCGGCGGGCGGTCGGCAAGTGGTTAATTGAACAAGCTGAGGTTAGAAGCTGATTGGCTGCCGTGCTCAGCTGCACCAGATTTTGCACTCTCCATGTTTAGTAAATCAACCCCTTAATATCCATTTTTTTTGTCTGAATTGAAGTTTCCCTTTGGAAGAGTCAATGTGTCAATTGCTTGAAAAAAAAAAAACAAAGTTGCAAAGTCAAACAAAGGAATAATTGAGAGATTCGGGACGCGTTGGCGGGAAGTCTTGGGAGACGCGGTTGGCGCACTGTAGATGCTATCAGATTAAAAGCTACTAAATTTGCAAACAACCACAAGACACAGAGATCCTGAATAATTTACTCCTAATATTTCCTCTTCTGATTAGTTTTGCTTTGTCTGTAATTCCCCCGGACCCGGCTTGGTAAAAAAAAAAAAGAAAGGTTCATATCACAGCCTGTAGACCCGAACCGTGCGGAAAGCGTTTCAGCGCCAGCAAATATAATGCCGCTCCATTGAAGAAGCCGGGAGCGGAAGGAGTCGGGGAACGTCGGCGCTTTGTGAGAGCAATAAAGGAAATTCAAGCGACACAGAGAGGGGGCGATGTACAAAGAGCGGCCAAATTATCGCATCTCATTATCGCGTTTCAGATTGCTACATTTCCTCTCCTCCCTTCTCAGATTTATCCACATGGAGTAGCGCTGAAGTGTAAAAAAAAAGAAGCATAAAAGAAAATCCTTCCTACAATAAAAGGAAAGGGTTATTTCTTGTTTGGAATAATGGAAAATACTGGGGAAAGGAAAATTAAAATGTCTTTTTCTTAAACTGGCATTAAACCCAAAAGTAAAAATGTCATATCGCCGCTTACCAATCATTAGATGTGGTGGCAAAGGCCCCCCCCCCCCCGCTCACTCGCTTAGCTTATGTAGGTGGCGGCTCCGGTTTCCTCTCCTCCAGCATGGCGGACCCCATCTAGGTGGCGGGTGGTGGGCAGCGGCTCCGGTGTCCTCTCCTCCAGCACGGTGAACCCCATCTAGGTGGCGGGTGGTGGGCAGCAGCTCCGGTGTCCTCTCCTCCAGCACGGTGGACCCCATCTAGGTGGCGGGTGGTGGGCTGTGGGCAGTGGCTCTGATGTCCTCTCCTCCAGCACGGTGGACCCCATCTAGGAGGCAGGTGCTGGACAGCGGCTCTGGTGTCCTCTCCTCCAGCATGGTGGACCCCATCTAGGTGGCGGGCTGCGGCTCCGATGTCCTCTCCTCCAGCACGGCGGACCCCATCTAGGTGGTGGTTGTCAGGCAGAGGACAGCGGCTCCGGTGTCCTCTCCTCCAGCACAGTGGACCCCATCTAGGTGGCGGGTGGTGGGCTGTGGGCAGTGGCTCCGATGTCCTCTCCTCCAGCACGGTGGACCCCATCTAGGTGGCGGGTGGTGGGCTGTGGGCAGCGGCTCTGGTGTCCTCTCCTCCAGCACGGTGGACCCCATGTAGGTGGCGGGTGGTGGGCTGTGGGCAGTGGCTCCGATGTCCTCTCCTCCAGCACGGTGGACCCCATCTAGGTGGCGGGCGGTGGGCTGTGGGCAGTGGCTCCGATGTCCTCTCCTCCAGCATGGTGGACCCCATCTAGGTGGCGGGTGGTAGGCAGCGGCTCTGGTATCCTCTCCTCCAGCACGGTGGACCCCATCTAGGTGGTGGGTGGTGGGCTGTGGGCAGTGGCTCCAATGTCCTCTCCTCCAGCACGGTGGACCCCATCTAGGAGGCGGGTGGTGGGCAGCGACTCCGGTGTCCTCTCCTCCAGCACGGTGGACCCCATCTAGGTGGCGGGTGGTGGGCTGTGGGCAGTGGCTCCGATGTCCTCTCCTCCAGCACGGTGGACCCCATCTAGGAGGCGGATGGTGGGCAGCGGCTCTGGTGTCCTCTCCTCCAGCACGGTGGACCCCATCTAGGTGGCGGGCTGTGGCTCTGATGTCCTCTCCTCCAGCACGGCGGACCCCATCTAGGTGGTGGTTGTCAGGCAGCGGACAGCGGCTCCGGTGTCCTCTCCTCCAGCACGGTGGACCCCATCTAGGAGGCGGGTGGTGGGCAGCGGCTCTGGTGTCCTCTCCTCCAGCACGGTGGACCCCATCTAGGTGGCGGGCTGTGGCTCTGATGTCCTCTCCTCCAGCACGGCGGACCCCATCTAGGTGGTGGTTGTCAGGCAGCAGACAGCGGCTCCGGTGTCCTCTCCTCTAGCACGGTGGACCCCATCTAGGTGGCAGGTGGTGGGTAGCGGCTCTGGTGTCCTCTCCTCCAGCACGGTGGACCCCATCTAGGTGGCGGGCTGTGGGCTGTGGCTCCGATGTCCTCTCCTTCAGCATGGCGGACCCCATCTAGGTGGTGGGTTGTGGGCAGTGGCTCCGGTGTCCTCTCCTCCAGCATGGCGGACCCCATCTAGGTGGTGGGTGGTGGGTTGTGGGCAGTGGCTCCGGTATCCTCTCCTCCAGCATGTTGGACCTTATCTAGGTGGCGGGCTGTGAGCAGCGGCTTTAGTGTCCTCTCCTCCAGAATGGCGGACCCCATCTAGGTGGTGGTCTGCGGATAGCGGCTCCGGTGTCCTCTCCTCCAGCATGGCGGACTCCATCTAGGAGGCGGGTGGCAGGCTGCGGGCAGCAGCTCTGGTGTCCTCTTCTCCAGCATGGCGTACCCCATCTAGGTGGCGGGTGGCAGGCTACGGCAGCGGCTCCATTGTCTTCTTCTCCAGCATGGCGGACCCCTTTTAGGTGGCAGATAGCGAGCTGCGGGCAGCGGTTCTGGTGTCCTCTCTTCCAGCACGGTGGCTTCCGCTGTGGGTCTCCTCTCTCCTCCTCCTAGGCTCTAGCCATCCAATAGGATCACCTGACACTTCGGGTCTCACTACCTGCCTCCTGATTGGCGGGGAGGAGATTTAGTGTGAAAATAGCGAATATTCATTCGCTGTTGTCACACAACTGGGTGGGATCAGGGGGCAGTGCTCTGCACCCCAAGACCACCCTTTTTTGAAGCCATGCACCCGACGCCCCTTAATGTAGATCAGGGGGCCGGATGCATGGATAGGGGGGTAACACAACACTGTATTAGAGCCTCCCCACTCTGGATGAAGGAGTACAGGGGAGCACCTTTGGACAGCAGCTTTGCCAGTCTAGCAGATTTAGATACACTAACACATTGAAGCCAAACTCCAGCTCACACTTTATAACCAGGTACAGTTTTTTTCTCCTTTTGGGAAAAATGTTTTTAAATAAATAAACAAAAGCTGATCATTGTAAGCACCCCGTCCGCGGAAAAGGGTTTGTCTTATTGCTCAACTTGCTGCACGTGCAGGACAGCTTGTTCTGTGGATAAAACAACAGACTTTCTGGCGGGATCAATGTGAGTGATCATTGAAAATACTTGGAAACTGTAAGTTTGTATGCAAAAAAGATGCGGTTTTCATAGTAGGTTTCCCAGCTGCTGTACAGTCAGAGAATTAGTAGGACTTGGAATTCTCCATGACTTCTTGGCATAGGTGTGCGCAGCCTATTGCATTAGGGTGCACACCCCAAAGCTCAAACTCCCACGCCTTTCTCTGCACCCTCAGCTGCACTGGACAGAGAATGAATGGGAAGTGCTCTGTGCTGAGCAGCTTCCTGTTCATTCACAAACTGAAGCATAGTAAACACAGTTTACTGTTCTTCAGATATTAATGGACACAGTGAGCGAGGGGCCAGTAAATTGTATGTTGATTAGACCCTTCCCCGATTCCCAATCCTAAAACAAACCCCTCAGCAGCCAGGGGGAGAGGATAGGAGGGAAGCCAGCAGCACCGAGGGGCGGGCCGTAGGGGGAATGGGCACCACCCATACTGATTAGGGTGTTCCCAGGCACGCCTGGCACTACCTCCTGTGCACGCCTCTGCCTCTTGGCTTAATCTCTGCTTGTTGCGTAGCTCAGAGGTAATAGGCTTTCCACACCTCACTGCATTTGATTGAAATGGTTGTAAACCCTTACATATACCCAGTGACTGGTCTCAGGTTATGCAGAAATAAAACGAATCCTCCTACATAAGTTGTACCTGTTTTTTTGCAGCTTTTTCTGCTCTATAGCCGTTCAAAGTCCAGAAGTGTATGAGCTTCAGAAGGCAGGGGATGGAGATCTGATGTCACACACTGCACAGCATAGAGCAGTTGAGTGTAATCTGAGACCTGAGTGAAGGGAAAGAACACACCCCCCTTTATACAGGATATGCTTTGTTCATGTTTCATTTCAGAGGTTTACAACCACTTTAAGATGCAAGACACATCACTGTGTCTTCTCCTGGTTCTGCATAGGGTCCTTCCCTCTTCATTCAATAGACAGCTGTGCTTCAAAACATGCTTCTTTGCTCCTCCCATGAACTTCCTATTTTAGCCACACCTTTGCACTTCCTGTTTGCCAGATTAATGTGCTCTCTCCAGCCAATATCTCGCTCTTGTCACTCTTGCTGCCTTTCGTATCGTCATTACCACTTGTTACCGACCTTTAGCTTGTTTCTTGACTACGCTTCTGCTTGACCCCAACCTGAAACCACTTGTTACCGACCTTTGGCTTGTTTACTGACTACGCTTCTGCTCGATCCCAACCTGCAACCACTTGTTACCGACCATTGGCTTGTTTACTGACTACGCTTCTGCTTGATCCCAACCTGAAACCACTTGTTACCGACCTTTGGCTTGTTTACTGACTACACTTCTGCTTGATCCCAACCTGCAACCACTTGTTACCAACCTTTGGCTTGTTTACTGACTACACTACTGCTTGATCCCAACCTGAAACCACTTGTTACCGACCTTTGGCTTGTTTACTGACTACACTTCTGCTTGATCCCAACCGGAAACCACTTGTTACCGGCCTTTGGCTTGTTTACTGACTACGCTTCTTCTTGATCCCAACCTGCAACCACTTGTTACCGACCATTGGCTTGTTTACTGACTACGCTTCTGCTTGATCCCAACCTGAAACCACTTGTTACCAACCTTTGGCTTGTTTACTGACTATGCTTCTGCTTGATCCTTACCTGTTATATCTGCTACTGGACCCTGGCTTGCTCAGCTCCTGGTGGGGCGATCCTGAGGACCGCAACCTGCTACTAACAAGCAGCAAAACACACCTCCACCATCAGGAGCTTTACTGAATACAGATTAGTGCTTAGACCCCACACCTCGGGTGAGCCCGTGTCATCTGCCAGGGTGATCTGCTTGTATATTCATCCTGCTGGTCGGTGGGAGCCTCCCTACTGCTTTAGCTACTGGTCTCCGAACCTGACCCCTGACTGTGACAGTAATGTATTAAAGATGAAGGTTGAAGCACCACACCACTGCTAAAAGGTCCAGATATGACTTTATTCCAATAAAATCAAGGGGACCACTCCAAACAGTAACCAACGCGTTTCGACAATCCACATTTCCCCTTCATTAGGGCTAGAAATAACATATCTTCATATCAATACAATATCACCACCTCTGAGTCATATTTTGCTTTGTAAGACGCTGCTGGGGATTTTCAAGGAGGAAAAAAAAAAACGATCTGGACATTTTCATTCAATAGCTTTTTGTTAGTCTTAGAAAAAAAGGTTATACTAGTAGTCTCTAAAGTCAGTGTCGGTGTATATGAACTAACCTGTCACAGATCTCTTGAGATAAAACTATATCCCAGGGATACTGCAGCAGAAATCGCATTATTCCTACAAGGAAAGAGTAGAGCTGGGTTATACACATTGCATACAAACATACAATGTGTTTATGTACTTGGCTTTGGTTGAATATCATATTCACTCAAACTGTAACTGTTTGTCTACGACATTCAACGTATGGCCTTGTTTTCCTTCAAATAAATGGACCTCCTACTGTCAATTCTTCATTCGCTTTGTGTTTACTTCAGTTCATTTCCTGAGGTTTCAAGACGCGAGGCTTAATACAGTCAAATGCTTAATGATTTTAATTGACCCGCTTACGTTCAAGTGTCCGAGGCAGTTAAGGTTACTGGGCAGGGGGGGCAATAAGTTAAGAGCTACAAGTTAACGATGTCGAAGATAGGGTAAGTGGCCTTAATTGATAATAATAATGTATATCAGAAGTGTCCAAGGTTACATCTCATGAAAGGTCACTGACAATTTACGTCATGCCATCACTTACGATCAAGAGGCTAATTGCAGAAAATTGTTTTAATGCGCGTTTAATTGTAACTTCTCCGGGACTTGGGAAACTAAGCTAATCAATCCAGAGAAGTCCAAGAGATAGCTGGCACGCAAATCTCCAGCTGAGCTTCCCTCTGGGGAATCTTTTTAGAAGACCCTCATGTGAAAATTTGACATAAACAGTGGCTGGGGAAGCTGATTTGATGTTTATCCACATATAATTGAATTAGTTCCAAGCATTAGACTTTTTTTTTAGCATATTCAAACCAAAAGAAGTAGACAGTGAAAACCTATTTTCAGAACACCGTCCATGAAATGTGGAGTTAATAAGAGAACCAGTTTGGAGGCTATTGTTTTGTGAGCGGTGCCCTAGTCCGTGGTGGAAAAGCATGGGTTGAGTTTTTGGACAAGTCCAAGGGGTTCAGCCAATGACAATAATACAAGGTGTGAAGCATGAGTGAGGGTATGGGTCGGTCCCCCAACCGACCAGCCCACAAAAAAAAAGAACTAAGACAGCCTTTGTCAACCTTTTCAACACCGAGGAACCCTTGAAATAATTCTCCGGTCTCGGGGAACCCCTGCTAAAAATTAAAGATCTACAACTCATGATTCATTAGTGTGATGGTCAATGGGAAGAATGCTCCTTACACTTTTCTGCCTGACAAATCACTAGGATCGCCTGAAGAAGCATGCGGTGAAACGTGTTGCGAGTTTGGTGTATATAAGCATCTTCTCGTTAAGGGGCCCAGACCTGACTTCGGTTGCCTACCTGAAGACGACTGAAGACCAGGCCCACTTGTTCACGCAATGACCACAATGTTCTCTATACATTTTCTCGTTTATATATGTTATGGATTCTTTTACCAAGCTATGTAATAAAGATTGATTTTATATTACCCACTGTTTTGCTATCCTGCTTGGGAGTTCTCAGTGACAGCCTTTAAAGTCCCATTCCCTTTTTCATTTTGGTCTTTTTGTACACTTACACTTGTGGTCATTGGGAAGAATGCTCCTCACACTTGTGGTCATTGGGAAGAATGCTCCTTACACTTGTGGTCATTGGGAAGAATGCTCCTTACACTTGTGGTCATTGGGAAGAATTCCCCCCTTACAGATATCTAAAAAGATCAATGGTGTCATTGGGAATTTATCTGAGAGGTAGAAATTGACCATTGCTGAAGGAACCCCTAACAACCTCTGCAGGAACTCTGAACTAAGGACTACTGCGGTACCAGTTAATTCAAAGACATGACCAAAATTGGTACAGAGAAATATATAAATAAATATACAAAGCTTTATTATTATTAAAAAGTGGGATTACAATTTCCCAGACACATTTATGACATAATAATGCACAAACACACCATCTCAACCCTATAAAAAGGGGGAAGAAGATTTAAGGTGTGATACCAAAGATGCGACATGTTTCGAGCAACCGCTTCCTCAGGAGTACATCTGCAGTAATCAAAACATGCAGAAAGGTAACTATATTTTATTTTATTTATTTTAGGTACTTATATAGCGCTGTCAATTTACGCAGCGCTTTACATATACAATGTACATTCACATCAGTCCTTACCCTCAAAGGAGCTTACAGTCTAAAGCGCCTAACTCACATTCATGCATATACTAGGGCCAATTTAGACAGAATCTAATTTACCTACCAGCATGTCTTTTGGAGTGTGGGAGGAAAACAGAGTACCCAGAGGAAACCCACGCAGGCACAGGGAGAACATGCAAACTCCAGGCAAGTACTGTCGTGGTTGGTATTCGAACCAGCGACGTTTATGCTGCCAGGAGAAAGTGCTATCCACTACACCACTGTACTGTAAATATTACAATTCAATGAACAAACATTATATAATATAGCCGGGGGGGGGGGGGGAAGAAAATTACAAGGGAATAACGGTTCACATTGAGTTTCAACTCACCAATAACCCTCATCACACCAGGGGCAAGACGCCAATCAAGTTCCTGGTCGGTGGAAGGGGGGTGTGTGTATGGAATTGATCTAATGAATAATAATAGAATAATATTAAGTAGATATCTACATAATAAATTAAGATCCATCTATTCTAGGGGGAAAAAAGGGGGAGGAGGAAAGGAAGAAGGGGGGAGGAAAAAAGGGGGGGAAGGAGGAAGAGAGAGGGGGGAGGAAATGGAGGGAAGAAGAAAAGAAAGAGGGAAGAGGGGAAGAAGGGGGGGAGGGGGGAGGAAAGAAGAAGGGGAAAGAAAAAAAGAGAGGAGAAAGAGAGGAGGTGGGGGAAGTGGAGATGGGAATACAAGGGATGGAAAAGAGGTCTCTGCAAAATAACCAAAAGAGATATTTGAGTCACTTGGGGATATTACATGGATTGCTCCTGTCTTAGGAATAAAAGGGCCACTGGATTCCTCCTGGCTTAGGGATAACAGGGCCATTGGATTCCTCCTGGCTTAAGAATAACAGGGCCACTGGATTCCTCCTGTCTAGAGTTGAGCGAACCCGGACTGTAAAGTTCGGGTCCGTACCGAACTTTGGGGTGTCCGGGACCCGAACCCGGACTTTTCAAAAAAAGTCCGGGTTCGGGTCCGGGGTTCTGGCATTTTATTTCACGCCAAGGGCAGCCAATCAACAAGCGTTTCACTGGTTTGCCCTTAGAAGCCATCACAGCCATGCCTACTAATGGCATGGCTGTGATTGGCCAGTGCACCATGTGACCCAGCCTCTATATGGGGCTGGAGTCACCATGCTGCATGTCACATGCTCTCAGGATAGTTTAGGGAGAGGATGCTGCTGGCTCTGTGAGGGACAGATTGCAGAACATCTCATCCTGCATTACTGAACGATCTGATTGTGGACTAGGTAGAGATACGAGTACTGCTGCTTTGAGGGACAGATTGCACACCTCATCCTGCTGCACAGAACGATCTGACTGGACTAGGTAGAGTCTGTTGCTTTAAGGGAAATCATCTCCAAGTTGTATAGGCAAAGTGTATTCTAGCCGCATAGAAACCATATTATTGTTATAAAATCATCTCCTAGTTCTATAGGGAGAGGTTCCTGCTGTTGTTTAAAGGGACAGATTATTTTTTCTTGCACAAAATTAAAAAAGTGCATCTACATTGCTGGTTTAAAAAAAAAAAATTCTAAAAACTACATTTGCGGCCAGCGGTGCATTTCTTGCACAAAAAAAAACAAAAACATTGTTGGCTCCTCCTCCACCGCCACTTTCCCCGCCTCCTCAACCTCCAACGCCACATCCACCTCCATTTTTGATTTTTTTATGTGATTTTAGCTTAAAAATTATTTTAAGTTATTTCCCTATCCCCATTTCTTTGTAGGGCACTTGTCCGACCCTTACCCCCATTTTCCTTCCTTTTGCAGACCTCTAGGACTTTCCAGGACTTTGTTACAGCCATTTTTGTGCCTAAAAGTTTGGGTCCCCATTGACTTCAATGGGGTTCGGGGTCCGGGTCAAAGTTCGGGTCAAGCCAAACCTGCCGAATCCGAACTTCCAGAGGTTCGATCAACTCTACTCATGTCTTAGGGATAACAGGGCCACTGGATTCCTCCTGTCTTAGGAATAACAGGGCCATTGAAATCCTCCTGTCCTGGGTAAATCGGAAATTTGCTGTGGGGCAGTTAGGGCACATGTACATCTGTTTTAACAACTACATTTTATTTGCCAATGCAAAGCGTTGCATTAGCTACAACAACATTACAAAAGTGGTTGGACTTAATTGGCCCCTTTTTGCACCTTTTTAACAAAAGAAACCACCAAGTTTTTCATTCACTCCCTCGTTATCTCTCACCTTGACTATTGCAACTCCCTTCTCATAGGCAGGGGAGGGCTGGCAGCCTTAGGCCTGGGGGGCAAGTCCAGTCAAGTGGCCCACAGCTCACCATCCATGCCCACCTGGTTTTAGAACGGATATTGATGTTATGAAGCAAGACAAATATGATACAATGTGGTAAGATAATTTAATGTTAATAGCAACAAAGGAGGTTTAACAAAAATAATGCATCAATGCAGCTCATCAGTGCCCACCAATGCAGCCTCACCAGTGCCCATCAATGCAGCCTCACCAGTGCCCATCAGTGCAGCCTCATCAATGCCCATCAATGCAGCCTCATCAGCGCCCATCAATGCAGCCTGATCATTGCCCATCAATGCAGCCTTGCCAGTGCCAATCAGTGCAGCCTGATCATTGCCCATCAATGCAGCCTTGCCAGTGCCAATCAGTGCAGCCTGATCAGTGCCCATCAATGCAGCCTCACCAGTGCCCATCCAATGCAGCCTGCAATGCAGAGAGAGGAGAGCCGCCGGATTACACAGAGCAGGGATCTCCCGCATACCTGGCACGGCCGCTCTCACATGAAGTCCCACCTCCTGGACCAGCTCCCCCACCCCCCCCAGAGGCAGCCCAATGGGCCCAGCAGGATCCATGGTAGGGCCGGCCCTGGGCACCCCCCCCCTTTGCCTCCAGTTACTTGTTGACTGCGCCCCTGGCCTCTACTTCCTTCCTCCACAAAAAGAAAAAAGAGTAAGCTGGCAGCAGCCGTCGGCCATTTTGAATGTAAGTTAGGGTGGCCTGGGGGGCAATTGCCACCCAGCCCCCCAGCCCAGCCCTCCCCTGCTCATAGGCCTCCCTCCCCTTAAGCTATCCCCTCTTCTGTCTATTATGAATGTTGCTGCCAGACTTATCCACCTTACCAACCGCTCAGTGTCTGCCACCACTCTCTGCCAATCCCTCCATTGGCTTTTGATTGCCCAGCAAATTAGATTCAAAATACTAACAACAACATATAAGGCCATTCAAAACCCAGCTACATCACCAATCTTGTCTGCAAATAATAGCCAACCCGTCCTCTCTGCTCTTCTCAAGACCTCCTGCTCTCAAGGTCTCTTGTCTCCTCCTCCCATGCTCATCTCCAGGACTTCTTCAGAGCTTCTCCCTTCCTCTGGAACTCTCTACATCAGGCTATCTCCTACTCTGGCTGCCTTTAGGGGATGCCTGAAAACTTTTATCAACTAACTGAACTTGTATCTCTTCCATAAACTCATCCCTCACAGTTATAACCTTCTGTACCACTTACCCAGTGTTAATTTTGTAGACTAAAGCCGACTAAAACATTTAAGTCGATTAACGTAATACCATTTCAGTCGACTAAAATATGACTAAAAATAAAACAATTGTGATGACTAAAATACAGCTAACACTAAAATGCCATTTTAGTCAAAAGACTAAGACTAAAACGAAATTGAAATTTGACATCAAAATTAACACTGGTCTGTAGTGCATGTTCATACCTCAATACCATAAATAATAACATATTAGATTCTTCACTCCAACAGTATATAAGGAGTTTGGAAATTGTAGAGAAATGCTTAAATAATGCATTACAGTTTACCTAAACCCATTCGATTTTAGAAGACTAAAATGAGTTTTAGTCGACTAAAATGATTTTAGTTGACTAAAATTTACTGGAGATTTAGTCGACTAAATACGACTAAATCTAAAACAATTGCAGAAGACTAAAATGGGACTAAAACTAAAATGCCATTATAGCCCTAAGACTAAAACTAAACTGAAATTTTCTGCCAAAATTCAGACTCCACTTATTCCACTCTATTAGATTGTAAGCTCTTATGAGCAAGGCCCTCTTAACCCACTCGTATTTTATTGTATTGTAACTGTACTGACTCCCTTTATATTGCAAAGCAAATTGTTGGCGCTATATAAATCTTGTATAATAATAGTAAAAATAATAATATTAACTGAAAAGAGTGGGCTTGAGAAGTCAAGTGGTAAGAATAGCTCTGGGTGGGGGAATTAGGTGTTTGCTAAGCCCATTGATACATTTCTGCATGTTCGATGATGGAACAGTTTAATAAAGTTGAAGACCAAAATATTTTCACATATCTGACTTTTTAAGTCCCATTGTTTTTTGTTTTTGACCCAAAAAGTAACAGAGGGTGCAGCAGAGACTTCCATGAGAAAAGCAAGATGTTGGGAGAATTTTTTTCTGCAGAACTTGGACATTTATTGATCATAGAAACGTTAAAAAAAACACCATTGATACGTTTCTTGGTGCTACAATTGGCCATTTCCTCCAAATAAGTGCAAAAGGATTCATTAAAATCAGGGGCATACCTACAGGGGCTGTAGGGGTTGCAATTGCAACTGGGCTCCTTGCTCCAGGGGGCCCTTGTGCCTCCCTTGTACACCTGAATAGGAGGGATGGCGGGGGTGGCATTTAGAGGAACCAATCTCCTCCATTTTTCTCCTAATGCAGGAGATTGGTTCCTCTATATGCTGCCCCCGCCGCCCCTCCTATCCAGTTTACTTGTCTTCTGCTGTTCCCAGGGTCCCTGTGTGCTTCCCTGACCCCCCCCCCCCCCACAGAGCTGCTGTTTTCCCTCCTCTCTCCTGCCAGCTGCTGTAGAAGATGAGTCATGATGGAGAGATGGGAACGGGTCGGTAAATTTGTCATTTACCGGCTCCTTTCTTTTCTGAATGGACACAGTCAGTGATTGGTACCAATTGATTCACTCATAACTAAAGAACAGTAAACTACTTTTACTATACTTCCGTTTCTGAATGAATGGGAGGCTCGGTACACAACTATTCTTTTATTTGGTGGGACCGTAATAAAGGGACCCGTGACGGGTGTAAAGGGCCCCAGGATTAGTGGGAAGAGGGAAGGGCCCTGGCCAGGAGTCAGGGGGCCCTTCATAATTTCTCGCACTGGGACCCTGAAGGTTCTAGTTACGCCTCTGATTAAGGTCAGATGTGGATTCCTCTCTGAGATTAGCAGTGTGTCACGAAACTCACCAATGTGACCAATAAATTCCTACCTTCCGAAGAATACATTTTTATCTCTTTTTTTTTTTTGCCGACTTCACCTTCAGTTCCTGTTAGTATAAGAATCACCCCAAAGAACATGGAGGCAGCTATATTTTCCAAAAGCCTTATCCAGGTTGTTTGCTTTCCTTTTTTGGGTCTCTTGCAACTGTACTGATGTAAGCACATGATCTATGATATCTATTTGATGTGACAAAGATGGACTATGTGCCATCAAAATGGGCACCTCTTGTTTGGACACATATTCCTGTTTAAGACTTGAATGCTTTTACTATTTTCTGTTTATCTGCTGGCGTTGCTTTACATATCCTGGTATAAGTCCTGGATAGTTTGCACCCGGGCAGATGTTTGCAACCTAGACAGTGACCAGTGACTTTATCTGATATAATTACACGTGTTTTGCTATGCATCTTTCTCGTGATTTTTAATTCCAGATTATTTTTGTTCCTGTTTTTCTCATCCTTCATTTTTTGGAGAATTTTCACCACATCTCACCACAAACTCCCAGTTACCCTCAGAGAAAAATGTCTGTTACCATGATGACTGTAGATACAGCAACACAGACAAGAGAACTGATAAGCAGATCTCCGCTCTTCATAAAGAAAGTCTATCCTGGCCAACGGTCTTCTAACTACTCAACCCTGGAAGCAGGAGAGGGTGGAGTTAAACTGGACATTTTGGGAATAGAAGACTTTCACTGAAGTAACCTCTACTTCGTCTTTCATCGCATGATCAGTGTGAATTGCCAAAGACTGTGACAAGCCACATTGACTGTGGATGACTGTAGATATCGACATATAGACAATAGGACTGATAAGCAGATCACCACACTTCCTGAAGAAAGACCAACTTGGCCAACAGTTTGCTACCTACTCAACCTCCTATTGGTCATTATGACTGCCGATCACATTACAATAGAGAGGTTGGGGAAGCAGGAGAGGGTGAAGTCAAACTTTATGTTTTGGAGATAAGTTAGGAATTGAAGACTTTTACTGAAGTAACCTCTACTTTAGCTTTCATCACATGGTCATCATGATCTGGTGAAGAATGTGACAAGCAATCTTGACTATAGATGACTGTAGATACAAGAGAACTGATACTCAGATCTCAACCCTTCCTGAAGAAAGTCTAGCTTGACCAAGAGTCTTCTACCAACTCAACCTTCCTATTGGCCATTATGACTGCCGAACACATTAACAGGCCAGTATAGAGGCTTGGGCATCAGGAGAGGGTGGGGTCAATCTTGAAGATTTGGAGATAAGTTAGGAATTGAAGACTTTTACTGAAGTAACCTCTACTTCATCTTTCATCACATGGTCATCATGATCTGGTGAAGATTGTGACAAGCAATCTTGACTATAGATGACTGTAGATACAAGAGAACTGATACACAGATCTCAACCCTTCCTGAAGAAAGTCTAGCTTGACCAATAGTCTTCTACCAACTCAACCTTCCTATTGGCCATTTTGACTGCCAAACACATTAACAGGCCAGTATAGAGGCTTAGGAATCAGGAGAGGGTGGGGTCAATCTTGAAAAGTTGGAGATAAGTTAGGAATTGAAGACTTTTACTGAAGTAACCTCTACTTTATCTTTCATCACATGGTCAGTGTGAATTGGCAAAGACTGTGACAAGCCACATTGACTGTGGGTGACTGTAGATGCCGACATATAGACAAGAGGACTGATAAGCAGATCACCACACTTGCTGAAGAAAGACCAACTTGGCCAACAGTTTGCTACCTACTCAACATTCCTATTGGTCATTATGACTGCCGATCACATTAACAGACCAATAGAGAGGATGGGGAAGCAGGACAGGGTGTAGTCAAACTTTATGTTTTGGAGATAAGTTAGGAATTGAAGACTTTTACTGAAGTAACCTCTACTTCATCTTTCATCCCATGGTCAGCATGATCTGGTGAAGAGACTGTGACAGACAACAGTGATTGTAGATGACTGTAGATACAGAGATATTGACAAGAGAAATGATCAGAGGATCACCAAGCTTCCTGAAGAAAGGCTCACTTGGCCATTCGTTTTCTTTCTACTCAACATTCCTATTGGTCATTATGACGACCAATCACATTAACAGACCAATAGAAAGGCTTGGGAAAGCAGGAGAGGGTGGGGTCAAACCTGACATTTTTTAGATAAGTTGGGAATTAAAGAATTTCACTGAAAAAACCTCTACTTCATCTTTCATCACATGGTCAGTATAAATTGGTGAAGATTGTGACAAGCAACCTCGTGTGTAGATGACTGTAGATACAAGAGAACTGATACACAGATCTCAACCCTTCGTGAAGAAAGTCTAGCTTGACCAAGAGTCTTCTATCTACTCAACCTTCCTATTGGTCATTTTGACTGCCGATCACATTAACAGACTAGTAGAGAGGCTTGGGAATCAGGAGAGGGTGGGGTCAATCTTGAAGATTTGGAGATAAGTTAGGAATTGAAGACTTTCACTGAAGTAACCTCTACTTTGTCTTTCATCACATGGTTAGCATGAATTGGCAAAGATTGAGACCAGCAACATTGACTGTAGACAGCTGTAAATACAGAGATATAGACAAGAGAACTGATAAGCAGATCTCCATCATTTCTGAAGAAAGTCTAGCTTGGACAACAGTCTTCTACCTACTCAACCTTCCTACTGGTCAATATTGCTCCCGATCACTTTAACAGACCAATAGATAGGCATGGAAAGCAAGAGAGCGTGGGGTCAAATTTGATATCTTTGAGATGAGTTAGTAATTGAAGACTTTCACTGAAGTAACGTTCTACTTCATCTTTCATCACATGGTCAGTATGAATTGGTGAAGAAGTATTAATGAGGGCTATCCAAGTGTAACCAGGAAAAATGGGGGAAGGGGATTAAACCTTCTGCCACATCTCAATACCAGAGAACAAGAGCCCAATCATACCCCCGGGACTTTATAGGCAGGGGTTTCCCCAAGAAAGGAAGAGTAGAGGATGTATGAAAGTGTTACAATTTTATTATAAAGTATTGACTAAAAACAGTGATACAAAGATTATCATAAAACCAATGGCTTGGTAGCTATACATTACACAGCTAATAAATGGAGCGGTAGGTCATGGAGTGGAAGTATCACACCGCCAGTAGTAATGCCGAATGTCCCAACATGTTTCGGAATCTTGTTCCTTCTTCAGGGGTATAACAGGCAAACTGTATAATCTATTAATATGATAATAATAGCAACATATCAGTAGCAATGAACAGAATAGGGTACAGCATATATCACATATCTTACCAGTGCTTGGATATGTGTATGAACAGATACACAGCATACAGAATAGCAAATAGTTAATAAAAAGATTAACATATAAATTGATGGTATAGAGAGCAAGTGATATATACAGGAGCAATAAATGTGCAAAGCACATCAGAGGAAACAGAAATGGAATGTTATATTGAAGGGAAAGGATTCCCCTTACTCACATCAATAGCTGCCATATATCAAAACCCATAGATGTGCGACCAATGATAACCCTCATTGGTCGCACATCCTTCCCCGCATCCAAATCCCGCAGGTGGAAATTGCCCAAGGACCAAGATGGAGGTTCGTCCAGGGGCCAGGGCCCAAGGCGGCAGGGGGTGACCACTGGAGCAGGGTGGAGTCACTGACAGCCAAGGCTCTGAGAAGGATTGAATAATAGGAAGCAATCCCAAGAAGACGGAATATAAAAATAGCTAATATAGATCCTTCTCTTTGTGGAGAGGATATGGGCATACAGGAGAGATAGAAGAAATCCATCCTCTGGAATCCCCCACCTCCAACAAAGGAGGAAAGTAAAATAGGATAAACAGAGACCCAGTAGAGTATCTGAGAGCATAGTATAAAGTCCAATGGTTACTCACATGTAGTATATAAATACAAGGTATACAGCAATCCTAGAGTTTTAGCTAGAGGACTAGCTTCAGCACCACACAGCCAGCTATGAGTAAGCACCTACTGTAGGGTGCGAAGCGCGTCAGCTGGACCTTCCGTTCGTTGTCTATATCACCCTTTGATGCAATAAAATCGTTTTTGGAAATTGGATCGTTTGAGTGCGGCTACTTCCAACCTTGTTGCTGTTACTACACAGCCAGGAGCGTTTGGCCACTTGTGGTGCTGATATGCTCATATATGTTGAGGCAAGGGGGGCAGGGACACAGCCTGTAATTAAAGTGGGGCCAGTAGGGAAGATAGGGATGCACTGGCATCAGATGTGTGAAAATTTAACAATCCGGAGGCGCATTATAGTTAATGCGCCACCAGAATAGCACAGGGGAGACTCCATTGCAATCCTCCGGCTCCCTCAGCGTCCGGCTTCACCACTCAGCGCATGCAGACGTTGCGGGGCCGCAGACACACAGAAAGGCATGGAACGCAGGGTGGGGTGCGCTAGCGCAGAGTGGCAGTGGAGGTCACCGCCCCTTCCCCACCCTGACAAGCAATACACAGGTCCCAAGCGGTCGCCCAAAGATGCTAAAGACCACCATAGAGCCCACACGTTCCGGGGAGAGCCGAGGCGACGCGAGCACCACCCAGTGGTAGTATTGATGGATGCAGAGGAGCATATGCAAGCAGGAGGGGCATGTAGAAAGGCAGCAATTGTACAAAATAATGAGTAATACAATACTGCATATATTCTAATATATAACATAGATTGCACAAATCATAGATGAACTTCCTGGGAGGGGAAACAAGAGAACGGGAGAGAGAATTATAATAATAGAAATTAATACATCAGAGACTAAATGACAAGTCAGCATAAGAAGGGCAGGCAGGGGAGCTATAACAGGCAATCAACTTAGCTAATCCGATACATAGAACACGAAATACCCAGTTGGAACAAAGTATGCCTAAACAATCAAGTTACAGTAACTAGCTGAAATAGATGTATATAATTATTATAATTATTATGGTTATTTCTTACATGTCCCTTTCAAAGCCTCCTAAGTCCTGATGAGAAGCCTTGGAGAAAGAGCTTAAAGTTAAAAGCTTGGTTTAAATGGGGGGGGGTGAGGTGGTGTTGAGGACCGATATCCACCTCAGCTCGCATTGTAAGAGGAGCTTGTTGAGATCTCCTCCACGCGGGCTGGGGTGCACTCGGTCCAATACCAACACTGGCACTTTAGGGAAACAAACCAAATGGATTTGTGTCACATGTCTCCCCAAAGGTAAGTCAGGGTCTTTCTTTTTCATGGCCAGAATATGTCGGTAGAGTCATTGCCAGAGTTTTTGGATGGTTTTGCCTACATAAAAACACCCGCAGTCACATCGTAGTAGGTATACCACCCCTGAAGTTTGGCATTTAGCATAGTGTTTTGAGACAAATCTCTGACCGTTGGGGAGTCGGGGGTCCCTTCGGGTGTCCATGTATTGGCAATACGTGCACGAACCACATCAAAAGGTTCCCTGAGTTTTACATGGATCACCCCGTGCTTGACCATGGAATTCACTTTGGACCAATCGGCCCCCCACAGATGGAGCACGTCTGTATATGACCAGAGTAGCGAGTGGAACCCATGGGCCTATCTGAGGGTCCGAAGTGAGTATGTGCCAGTGTTTGGTAACAGTGGCGTAGCGTGGGTTGTCAGCACCCGGGGCAAGGCAAGTAATTTGCGCCCCCTAACCCGTCGATAATTTTGCAAAAAAAACCAAATTTCTTACTTTTTGCTAAAATAGACCAGTATATGTCTGCACGAGGTAGACACCCCCCGGCTAACCAGGTTTCACTTAAGGTACCAGTTCGTGCCCCACTAGGTACATTTTGAGTCCCTTGGAAAACTACACCAAGCACGTGCATAACGGTTATGTACCTGTGGGCTTCCCTGGGGGCTGAGGGGTTGCCAGTCTCTAAACAGAGTTTTGTGATACGATTTACGGTTTGAAGTCCCCACCATATGGATGATGCTACACTGACGCCCACAAAAATACATCCGTTTTGGTAGGTTTTTGAGACCGTTACTGAGATGGCTGTATAAGACCGGTACTTTTTCTTTCTGGGACTGAATGGAAACCCCTCTGTACACTGTGTTTAGGTAAACCAAACAAAGGGATTTCACGGTCACAACCAT